>JBBMOC010000010.1:4732382-4881565 GCA_037975185.1 Centropyge bicolor
TGTATATATATATATATATATTCCATCTCTGCAAAAATCAAACTGTACAAATGGCATTTATGGTTTTAAAGGCTTTGACTGCAAAAAACATTGTGTTGGTGAAGAAATAGTCCAGTACATAATCTCCATTAATCCAGGTATTTTATTGTATTGTATTAATTAAAAAATAGAAATAGATTGAATAAGCAAGATATAACTTATTAATTATTGAACTTTAGAGGTGCTGGTAGGGGGATTTTGTTCGTCCATTGACAGCTAGCTGTGTCCACCAGCTTTCTGTCCAATTATTTAAGAACCCTTTAAGAAGTAATTCATTCATATTTTCATATATGGGTCAAATCATCGATCTCTCTTTCCCATTAATCTGTACCTGTAAGGGGAGCCAGGAGAAGGCGAAGCAGACGACGGACACCAGCAGCAGGTAGAACGTCTTCCTCCTCCGTCTGCTCCACGCAGCCCTAGCAGATCTCAACTCTGGACACGCTGTCAGACCTGATGTGGTCCTCTGCTTCAGCTGATAAGATATAGCACAGTAGGAAATGGAGACAGCGGCCAGTGGGACGAAGTAGGAGAAGATGAGGATGAAGCAGGAGTAGATGAGGCGACCTCGCTCCTCGCCGTCCCAGAACTCCTCGCACACGGTCATCTGCAGCCCTGCAGCGCGCAGGTCCAGGTAAACCGTGTGGAGTGCTGTCGGCGTGGATAGAGCCAGGGAGGACAGCCAGATCAAGGCCACCAGACCCCAGCAGAAGTGGCACCCTGCTCTTTTGCGGATGGGGTAAGCCACGACCACGTAGCGATCCACTGCGATGGCCATGAGGGACAGGACGGCTGCGTAGACGGCCGCTGACTGCATGACTGTCACAAAATGACACATGTGGGGCCCAAATATCCATCCACGCTGGTCAAAGGCATAGGACGCAGTCAGAGGGACGCAGAAGACGCACATGACCAGGTCGACCAGCGCCAGGTTGCTGATGAGGAAGTTTGTGGTGTTGTGTCTTTTTTTGTTGTGCCAGATGAGAAACAGCAGGAGGAGGTTGCCGGAGCAGGCGACCAGGACCACGGCCGAGTAGAGGGGGATGAAGACGAGCTTCAGGTCAGACAGGAGGTCCAGGCCGGAGAAGGAGGAGGCAGAGAACTGGGAGGTCAAGAAGAGGGGCTGAGAGGAGTTGCAGCAAGAGGAGGAGAAGGTGGGTGAAGAGTCAGACATGGGTGGAGATGAAGACGAGGCAGGAGCAGAAGAGTTCACCACCGTTCGGTTTGATAGCTTCTCCCAGTCCATAGCTGCAGAAACCAGGATAAAACCATTAATAATGAGATCGTTCCAAATATCGTGCTGCATTTATTGAATATGATTGAACCCAAAGTGATTAGATATAGAGATCAAAGAGATAAGTCACATTTGGACAGACAAATTAGTGACCAGATCTACAGAGCTCTCAATCAATTAATCTCATTAAAAAGCTGAGAGTCGCCCTCGGCAACAATCTTTTCACTTTGGTCTGTCTCCTCCTATCTTACACTTAGCACCAGCCCTTCATCCTTCCTCTCCACTCTTTTCCATTTCATTCTTCCTTCTTTCCATACGCAGCATAAATAACGTCATTATAGTCAAGCTGTCAAAGATTGCCGTCCTGAACATCTGCTGAAACATATGTACACGTAATCTACACTGAGATGGCAGAGATCACACACAGCGATCCAGTTGTTGCAGAGCAATATGAGATACCCATCGCCTGGCACCATTTAATCAGTTGTTATGTGAGAGCGTGAAAATGGGTATGAATGCTGTTTTATTCCTCATTTTGCACAGAGACTTTAAAAAGCTGTTTCTCATGGTTATGACTTAAACATTTGGCTCATTAACAGAAACCACATGACAGCAATGAGGAGAGTGAGAGCGCTCAGGCGGCTCTTCTGTTCAAAATTGCAAGATAAGATGAGGATGAATAACATCTGTGTTCAAATTGAATATGTTTTGGGCATCGTTTTTGTCATCCTCTTTATGTCAGTTAAAAGATTAAAAAAAGCAACAAATCACTCTGTATCTACATGAATAGCAAACAGTTAGTATCTACAAAAAAGTCCAATGTTATAAAAGAAATGCTTCATGATTACATCTTAAAATAGAAAATAGAAAACCTTCCTGAAGAGCAGGAATAAGTACTTATTAATGACAGAGACCTCCTGACCACAGTGTTCATCATAACTGTATTCATCTCACTAAATTACCAAATTTTTTCTAAGAAATATTGGTTATCACTGAACTTCTAAATTATAAGAAGTTAAGAATTTAGAATGATTAAGAATTACCCCACTGTGGGTTGACTAAAGGTTTATCTTGAAAAATTGACTTGCACATAGTCCACACACAGTTGTTTACTTTTTCATAAATCTTAAGTAACGTTTTTTAGGTCCTTAACACACAAACATATCTTATCAAATAAATAACCACATGCAAATTTGTCAGTTGTCAGAGTGAGTGAATTTCCAAAAAAAAATAAAAAGTACAAATGTAATGTGATATTACCTCTGAGAGACATCAGTCAGACATGTTCTTCAGTCTGTTGGGAGTCCCACTGTTTGCAGTCTTACCTCTTCACTGCCGCTCGCTCGGCTTCAGAGTGAAGAGGTGTGCTCGTCCTCTCTCTCTCACACGCAGCATACAGTACTTGTTCATGTGAGTGAGCCACCTCCAGTGTGGATGGAAAAAAAGATTGTCATCTCAATCTCACTCATCACCCCCAGTGAACAATCATTATAATCTGCTATGATATTCCTCTTGGGAACTGTAGTGCCTCTCTGGTAATAAATTGTGAATTTATAATGACCTTTCCCAGTTTAATGGTATTTTTATCTGCCATGGAATCATTACAATTTGTCTTTTGGGACTCATAATGTGTCTTTTATATTGTCAATTTATAGTAATCGTGACACATTTATAATATATTATTTTATAAGTATTTCTCATACACTGTCACTCATGATGTCCTAACTTTGCTGACTGGCTGAATGCATGAGGGAAATAATTATCTTGAATCATCTCTGCCCACAGCTTCCACGAATCATTTTTAATGCTGGATGTCAAATTTCCAGCTGTGCGCTTCTTCACAATAAGGCCGCTTTCCTAAAAAACACACCCAGGAACCAACATGAGGGAATGGAGCCAAAATTGATCAATTAAGGGACAAACCATGATCTTTCTCCAGCAGCACACATTTTAAATATTCATAAAAACCAAAACTAATTTAAAAATTGTGAAATGTCTCTGAGCCTGAGGAGGCAAAAGACTAGGGTGACCATGTGATTCATCAAGTATCTGCAGAGGGTAATCCAGGACACAACTCATTAGCATAGGACTACTCGAAGGGACAGAGGGCTGATTGCAAAGATGGCCGTGACCTGGAGGACGGCTTTGTAAAGCAGCTTTATCATTATCTTATCACTCATTTTACACAAATTTAGAATCTCAGTGAGAACAACTTATGTGATCAAGTTTGGAACAAATAATGGTCATCGTCAATGCAATAAGATGTTCCACTCTGTTTTTGTAGAATATTTTTCAATTTAACACTTTATTAATCTCATTTTGGCTAATTAAAATTTCCACATTAGTGGAGAGACGTCAGAGTGACAGGGTTGCCTGAAGTCACCCAGGAGGTCAGTGACTCGCTCATGGCAGTGCAGAAGAGGTGAACTACAACTCCACACTCTGAGGCCTGAGCTGCTTCCACCCACTAGTGTCCACTAATTATGACCTTTTCAGCACTGAGTTCGTGACTTATTGTTATAAAAATCATCTTGTATTTTAGCTGAGTTTTAATCCGATTTAAATTGTTCTTAAGGGGTGGAGATATTACCTGTCAAAGAACAAGAATGTTATGTATCTCTATGGTTATTTACATGGCAATCGCCCGTTTCAGTATCAGCAGTCAAGGCCATTTTTTCTATTACAGTTGGATCTGTTGACATATTAAACTTTTATATAAACATTTTTTTGTGACATTTTATTCAATTTCCACTTGAAACAACTGTGTACAAATGATGACAGGCTTCACATTTGCATATGGAGAACACAGAAAGGGAAAAAAATTGCATTTTCAGTACAACCATTCAAGTTTTTTTTCTGGGTGGATGCTTTTTTCCTTGGATCAGTCTGGACACTGAAGAGAACAGGATCGTGGTTGTTGGGAGCCAGTTTTGGTGGAATCAGCAGACTGTCCCCACACAGCTGGGCTAGTGGGTCATGGCTGCTCTTTCCTCTGTCTGATGAGTTCTTTGTGAAGAAAGTAGCTGTTTCTTGCTGCAATCATAATAATAAGAGTGGAGGAGCCAGTCTGGCTCCTCTCCTTCCTTTGCACTGTGCGACTGCAGTGTGCCACTGTGGAGCAGACACAAACCTCACGTGTCTCCATCCCCTTCATAAACACAAGTGGGTCATCACGTGGCCACTAATGGTGCCTCTGGGGTGAGTGAGGCCAGTTCTTGATGTTCTTCTTGTAAACTTCCCGAGTAACGATGTTCATGGAAAAGAGGTCTTGGGCAGAAGTAGTCAACAAATACATGATATCCAGGCTTTACTGATGATGTTACTGAGTCATCCACCTGCTGAAGGAAAAGACAACTTTCTGGTGTAAAGTCAATTACTGCTCCTGTCAGCCAACACAATCGTCTTGAAGCCACATTTGGTTGGTTTTCTTTTCATGTCCTGCCTGTATCTTGTCTGAACCCTGGTTGCAACCATCAAACAAAATGGGTCTTGCAGCTGTGTTTGATATAAGGTGGAGGAAAACATGGTCATGGTCCAGTGTACCTCACCTTTTGTCATTTTCTGTGTCCTGGCAGGATCATTCATGTCCAGGTTCCAGGGTGTCACACAAAACCTGTCACAGGTCATTGAAGTGGCAAAAAAAAAATCAAACACAGAAGATTGTTTTCTGTCCTCAGTACCTGAGGAAGTCTCCCAGTTTTCAGAGCTGCGTAGAAGACAAATCCTATAAATTTGAAGAATTTTCTTATGGCAAGGTCAGCCCAGGGATGTTTCTGTCCTCTAGATATGTTTGTCCTTGCTTCCTTTGTTGGTGTTATTACACAAGGTTTTGACTATGGCTTTAGTGAAAAACAGCTTGAAAATGAGTAATTTTGTCTCCACCACTCACAGCATTAATTCTGGATAACTGTCATTCAAAGAACCAACCTCCTTCCAAAATGTATTGTTGTAGCTTCCTGGGAAAGGAATCAGACCTAGTGTTGTCATTTACAGCATTTTATAAATAATAATGAAATAATGATAAATATATCATTTATTTTTTTGGTAACTTTAAAAGGTATGCACATAGAGATAAACATTAATTATTGGATTTTATTTTAGGTTGATAATATAACGTATTATAATTCAAAGTTAAATAAGGTTTCTTTTTTTCTAGGGATGACATTTAGGGTTAAACGTTTGCTGAAGCTCTTTATCTCAGGTGGATTTCTATATTAACACCTTCCAGAGATGGAAATTACATTTTAATCGAGGATGCTTGCCAATCAAATTTTAATTTCCTGCCATTCAGAGCTTCACACTATTATCTGTCATTCCAATCCAACCTATTACGACAAAGCATGACTCTGCGAGACCTGGAGAGTTGGCAAGTCGACTTTACTCAGTGAAATAGTAATAATTGTAATAGGATCCTCCAGAATAAGTGAAATAAAGTCCACTTTATTATGTCAAGATAAGTGGACGAATTTCTTCTCCACTTGAAGGAAAAATGAGAACAAACACTGTTTTAATTGCGTGCATTCGATTGATTTCACACTTTCAATCCTCTGGGTCCGAGAAGATAGACAGCAAGCTAATCAGAGGGTTCCCAAAGGTTTTCACGACCAGGACTCCAACTGAAATTGATTCACATTAGAGAATCATGTCGTGGTTGCTTTTATTCTAATGAAAACCGAAGATTTTTCCAGGCCAAATTGATCCAATTCAGATTAACACACAGCTGCCAATTTATTATATAAACTAGCTAAAATAGCCCAATATAACATTAAATTCAATGATAATATTGTTCCACAAGATTTTAGTTGTAAAGTTTAATCAAAAAAGTCTGTATCGATCAACAAACCTCAACTCCAACACTTATTTTTAGTGTTACATTCAAAGATGAGTTAAAAGTATTACCGTGTCCTTTTCCTCAGGTTCAGACGGTGGTGTTGAGAAAGCCTACAGTCCAGTAGTTAGTCCTGAACTTTGTCTTCATTACTGTCGTCTGATGGCAGAGGGAACATTGAGGGCAACGCCACTGCTGGTCTGCCACCTGGTTTCTGCTGATATTTTGCTCAGTTGTGAACTGGCAATCATTTCTATTTGTAATAAAACAGAAGTGTCAACAAGCAGGAAAAAAGACATCTAAAATACAGCAATATAGATTTTAATTTCATGTTTTAAAATTGAAGGTCGAGGTTAGTGCAAAGTGAAAACTTAGAAGCAGCTGCTATGTTTTCTACAGAACTTAACTTTGCTAATTAAATGTAGTTCTCATATATTTTATCCCATGCTGAACATTTTACAGGTTTTTACTCAGTATTATTATACATGCATTTGCACTTGCATATCATACAGTATAAAACCTAGTGAATATCACTGAATGGTCAAACTAGTCAACTTTAGTGTTCTCTGGATTTTAGTACCTACTACATTAATTGTCATTTTTTGCATCATTTGCAGTTATTTCCTGTCTTATTTTGTAAGAGTATGTCCTCAGGTGTGCCATCGTGTTTTTCCCGCCTTTGGGATTGCTAGTTAATTTCACCTGTAATCCTCCTGTGTTGGTGCATTTAATGTGTGTGGTCCCTTCATTCTGTACCGGTTCGTCCTTGTACTTTGTGTCAAACAGTCCAGCCCTTCCTTGTGTTTATTCTTTATTTGCCTTGTGGTTTTCTGGACTTGGCCTGTTTTTGGATGTCTGGTTCTTGCCTTCTCCCAGTTGGATTTGTTTGCCTGTTTGGACTACCTTATCTGTTTTGTACCATTGCCTGCCTGACCATCCAGTAAGTCTTTTTCTTTTTTCTTTATTTATTTTTTTGTGGTGCAAATAAAATAATACTGAACAGCACAAGCTCTGCAGCAGATCAGCTACAAGGAGGCTTTGATAAATAAGCGGAGAGTGATCAAAGTTAATGCAGCAGAGGCCACCTTTCACTTCCTATGCCCAAGCTTCCAAAAGCGTTAGTACCTTCAATAATGCAACTCAGTACGTCCCTGCCTGGTTCTCCTCTACACCACCCATTTATAACTGTGTTAAACATTTGTAGTCTCCAAACCCAAGGAGAGTCACTAAGGTGTATCTTTGAGTAATTTCCTAAATTTGAAGGACACTTCATCCCAAATTGTGATTTCTTGTTGTTTAGTTGATTGTCTGACTTTAACTCGACTGAATGATGAGTGTGTTGAGATTGACAGTGTTCACATCCATCTGCTGAGGAGAGTGAAGTTTGTTTGTGGCTGCCTCAAATCTGAATTTTAAGACGTATACATAAAAGTATGATTTTGAACATCTTGTGTCCAATAGTTACATTCTTCATTGAGGGAGAAAGAGTGAATGTGGTTTTGATAATTTTTTACTCCGTAAATGAAATTAGTTTTTGTGGTAAAGCTATCAGAAATGAATTATTACTCCTGGCAGAATATTGTTGTGTTTAAACATGTGACATTATAAATCTGTTTTACAGGTTAGAGTTTACACTGTGGAATGACAGTCTAACACACTCTATGGATGGATGTACTTTGGTTCTTTGCTGCCATCTAAAGATACTGCAGTCAGAAACCTCCCACATCTGACACTGTCTACTCGCTCTGGCACACATATACACACTTCTATCCATGTCAGGGTCCTCATTCACATGCACTCCCTGACCCTAAATCATTACAACAGAAAATACAAACTTTCAACCTTAACCCTAAAACAGTCCTTACAAATATGTTCTCACTCCCAAAGTCTGAATCTCAAATAGGTCCTCACAAAGATAGAGGTACAAGAGCACACACACACACTTCAGCATCTCGTTCAACAGTGCCCTTGTTTGAGTTAACAAGCAGACAAATGAACAGAATCCATTCTACTTCTTTTTATTGAAACATGGGTACAACTTCTTATGTAAAATCAACATGGCAAAAATAAAGATGTTACACAATATAAAGTTACAATAGTCTGAGGAATATATTTCTATTCTACGTGTCACAATTTTTTAAAAAACAGAAAAATAATGTCTCTGCCAGATAATGCATTGCTTACATCATTGGTCTAATTTACAGCATGATACTGCATGTGGTCCTTCATTAGCCTTTGCATTTGTATTCAAAGTAGAGAGCCATTCTTGTTACTGATACAGTGGGAGTCACTACACAGATCAGATGCAAATTCTACTGCTACAGGACAAACAAGTCTGATTTCAAATTATATATTTTCATTGTGTGATTTGGTTGAAGGGATGAATAGCAAGGACAAAACATGTGTGACTGAATAAGTACTTAACATTCAGTTGCTGGGGATACAGAGGATGATAACAGGCTGTATTTGCTTCTTTGACTGCTGCTAACAAAAGCTATGGCCAAAACACTGCTGTGACATAACGCAGCTCCGAATGAGTGGGGGTAACAAGTCACCCTACTGAATGCACGCCAAATTAGTTCTTCTGTCAGTGTTACTATTTTAAACCCGCTCATTTCTCCGGGCTGTGGGTATCATCTTCCTCAGGGTTGTGTGTCTCTCCTTCCGTGTCCTCATCATTCTGCGTTTGGTTTGGTTCAGCTGCTTCCTTATTCTGAGACGGTCTCAGGAGATATTCCAGCTCTTCTGCACTGATGGCCACCTTCTCAGGAATCAACCACCTCTTGAAGTGTTCAATAGCACTGGGGATAGGAGGTGCACAAAAAGCCAAACATTAAGATGAGAAGTCTATTTCAAGCACTTTGGGAGATGTGTTCTATCCTCCTTAACTTAAATATATAATAAAATGTCAACAAGATGAGGTACTTGTGTATAACAGTATACTCCATCCCTCCCATCCTACCTCTCATCCATATCACCACCTTGAAAGAGCTCTGAGGTCTGGGCGTCATGCAGAAATCTGTCCCAGCATTCTTTCTTAGCTTGAGACAAGGAGCGCAACATGTCCCTGGAGGTCACATCACTGGACTGGCCTTTTAGTTTCTTCAGTCGGTTCTCTGCACCAAAATGTAGACAAAAATATTGTACTTTACATCTTAAATCAAAGTGTTGACAAGGAGGGCCAGGGTGCAACTTACAATACACACACACACACACAGAGGGTAGAACAGTGTGAATCCATCAAAATAAAACATGTCTCATGTTTTATTGCCCAGGGTTATTTTGCCATCATTAGTGTTGTATGTGGAGCTGTTCCCCCTCTTTTCACACACAGTCCATCAATTAGTTAATTTGTCTCTTCAGGCTTAAATGAGACAAAGACAAACAGCAAAAATTAACTGGAACTAGAAAATGTTTGACATTTGTTTGAAAATCAAATAACATTGAAATAACTTTTTTCCTTTTTCCTACCCTCCTTCTGTCAATTGACTAATCAATTAAATTAATCACTGCATATTTGAATTAGTCATATTCGTCATTACTTGTAAATCAGAGTTATTAGGAGTATAAAATAATTGTTAGGATTTAAAAAGGTAGATAAAGATATAATATTTGAAAAAAACATTTTTGAAAAGGTCACAGTATGTTTTTATATTTGCATTCACTTCAATTTCTCTTGCAGGGTTTTCCCTCAGTATATTACAGCAAAGGCGGGCCACCTCGTCCAAAATGAAGACCACCTTTTTGTTAACATCAGGAAAAATGAAGTACACTTTTAGGAAATGAAACACTAACCTTCACAGAACAGCACAGGGACCATTTCATGCAGCAGATACAATATATTTAATGAGTTTTTCTAATGTATAGACTATTATCTGCCAACACCTGAGGTATGTGTGGTTTCCTGGGAACACAGTGTCCTCAGCATATTTTGATAAGAGTGATAATGGTATTCAGTAAAAACTATTTTGATAAGATAATTGTCATGTTCTTCTGTTTACCATGCATTTCAAGTTATTTATAAATGAGTCACAAATTGATGGGCTACACGTGGGGCAACCTTGAAAACCCCCCAAAACATTTCACTCTAATGAAGGCAAAATGGCTGAAAACATCCAGGAAATTAAGCATGGTACATTGGAGGAGCCTTAGTGGTTTCATTTTGGTGGACTTAACACACCATCATCTCAATGATCTCCCATGCAACCTGGCTGAGAAAGCTGTGTGATGGATGCAAGAATCAGGTGGATGGAGGACAAGGTGAGCTGAATGTGACATGAGGCCTGCAGGAAAGAGACAGGAAGGATGCTTCTACCTAAACTGGCTATGTAGATCTCAGAATCCTCCATGGGTTCCCATTTAGCACTAGAAGAACTGCTATTTGTCCCATTTGTCTGTCCATTGAGCTGCACTCCGACTTGTGCTGCTGGCTGGAAAGAGTCCTTGAACTCTGTGTTGTTGTCTGGAGCAGCTTCAGCTCGCACTTCCGGCAGACTGGAGCAGATCTCGGACCACAGCTCCCCGCTGGACCGGACCTCCTGACCCTCGAAGTCGTCGACCATCCTGGTGTCTGGACCAACTGAATCAGAGCAGATGTCAACATCAGTTTTGAGCACCATCTGGCTCAGTGTTATTTATGGCCTCGTTCTTTCAACAACGTTAAAAAATGGCGTGTTAGTGAGATATTAAGAGAAATGATAGAAGGAAAAGACACATATTTCTAACTAGAACAACAATCACATCAACATACTTAAGCTAAACTGGTGTCTTGCCTATTGTATTAACTATTGCTATGCATTTCAAATGTTCTCCAGAGAGTTTCCTGAATTCCAAAATTGCCTTACCTCAATGAAAACCTCAACAGATGAGCAGTTATTTCCTCTAATGTATGAATTTAAAGATTGAAGATTAGCCTCTCTTGCTAACTGTTGTCATGATCCACGATCTTAAACAAGCGACAGTCCACTTCCTTATTTAGGGTGATATGATTGGACACTGTAGCCGCCCATTAAACCGCTCCGAGATGTGATTGGATTTCATCTTTTAGACTTGCTGGCTGTGCGCTGTGATTCGCTGAGGTGGGAGAAGGAGAAGGCGGGAGCAGGAGCAAGTTTGTCTCAGCTGGAAGAAGGGAACTATCAAGGTAAACAAGCTCTGCTGACCTCTGAATTATTTTATTCCTGAAGATTGACTCTATGATAACTGGCATTGACATGAGAAACTATGCAATAATTGTATCTGTTTATAACGTGATGTTAACTTATTGTTATAGCTGTAAACTGGATCGACTCGCTGGCTAACAGTCAAGTTCAGATCAGGATGTGAATTTGCTTTGCCACATTCAGATCAGTCTGTTTGTAATGACCGGAGACACTACGGCTACAACCAGGCTGTTAAATGTATGTTCCAGTGTGTCAGGTTTGATGATCATGTTTCTGCAGGCAGAACCAGTGTAGGAGATGCGAGCAGCGTTGCGCCTGGCAGCAGTAGTAGTCCCCATGGGTGTGCTGCTGTCCCGGACCATGGCGTGGATGTCCAACGGCAAAACACATCCAGAGCTCATCAGCAGGCTGAGGGGTAAAGGGTCATGTCAGGGACGTGAGCTCTGACCAAGGTCTTTGATGCAAAACTTCAAGGCCCACAAAGTAAAGATATGTTGAGTGTGACAGCTGATGTTGTGCACTAGACTAGGGTGATACCCTCTGTGTGGTAGATAGATGTATTCATTATCAACCTTACCAGGACAAAAAATTAAAATAAAAGAAAATATTTTATATTGCACTAGTGACAGTTATTATGGCTTATTTAAATTGGAAAGTAACATTTAAACTTTTCAAGTTAAGAATAGTAAAATCTTAAATGCCAAACTGTAAATGTGAAAAACTTGAAATGTGTAATGGACAGTGAAAACAAAAAGAAAAAAAATGGAAATGAAAAAAATGTCTTTTTATTTTTCCATGTGTTATTCAAGCTGTTAATGTAAATGCAGATGCAATTCCAAAGCTTATAAAAATGTATCACTGTATCACAGTCTACATGTCAGCTATATCATGATGTTACAATGACCAAAATCCTACACAGTTATCAAAATATGATTAGTATAGTGATAAACTACCTAGCTTTTAATATTGACCCCATGCTATGCTTTCATTCTCATTTTTCTCTTCTTAAAAGCCTGTATTAATTACTTTCCCCCGTCATGTTAAAAGGTAAGGGGAAACAAAAATCAGTGGAGAAACAGACCTCATTCAGCTCAGTGTCATTGCCACCTCATTTTTCCTCCAGATCGTGGGGTGATCCACAGTGACCGAGTGTTTGATGCCATGCTGGCTACAGACAGAGGGCTCTACTCTACAGACCATCCTTATGCAGACTCTCCTCAGTCCATAGGTATTCTTTCTGGTCACTCATTATACGTGCACTTGCCTATCAGTATGGTAACAGCTTTTTGAGTGTATATATTGTCATTGTTGCTGTGACTTTGTTGCGACATTTTCTTATCACAGGCTACAGAGCGACCATCAGTGCACCACACATGGTGAGTAAATAACACTAAACTGTTTTGAGATGTCAGCACATATCTTAATATTAAACTGTAATTCACTTATGTGTATACACATGAAGAGCTGATTGTTTTCCAATGGGCCTGGTTTCACAGCATGCTCATGCTTTGGAGGTGTTAAGTGACAAACTAACTGAAGGAGCAGCAGCACTAGATGTGGGTTCAGGAAGTGGATATCTCACAGCCTGCTTTGCCAGGATGGTAAGTTACATATAAACTCTGCATATTTCTTTCGAAACACATGCTACTGACTCGATATCTTTCATCTAAGTTGGTATGAAATACGATATATGACTCAGCTGCATTTTTGCTGTTTGTAGACGGGACCCAGTGGAAGAGTGGTTGGCATCGAACACATCGATGAACTGGTTCAAATGTCAATAAAAAATGTACAGGCTGATGACCCAGAGCTGCTGACCTCTGGACGCATCACACTTGTAGGTAAGTCAGAAAATGTCAAAGTTATGCTGAAACTGCACAGCTACAAAGAAAACATAAAAGTCACACCTACATCTGTCCACAGTGGGAGATGGAAGGCTTGGCTTCCCAGACGGAGCGCCGTATGATGCCATTCATGTTGGTGCAGCTGCAGCTACTATTCCTAAGTCTGTAAGCACAATCACAGTATGGCCTTTATTCTTGTGAAAATAGAATAAGAGAAATCTTGCACGAAGCGAGTTAAGGTTAAAACACATTGCAGTATATATACAAGAGTAAAGTGAATCTTAAAATTCTCAAATTTCTCAAGTGCTGTTATCTGTGAGGGAACTGAAATGTACCCACACTGACTTTCTCATTATGTGAAATTCCTGTTCTCCGCCCTCTCTGTCTTAAAGCTTTTAGAGCAGCTGAAGCCTGGTGGGCGCTTGGTTCTCCCAGTCGGCCCAGACGGTGGCAGTCAGGTGCTGGAACAGTACGATCGGCAGAGTGATGGGAGCTTTCTCAAGAAAGCTTTGATGGGAGTGATTTACATCCCCCTGACTAACAAGAGGAACCAGTGGCCTGGGTATTGCACAAAAACGCAATCATTTTAAAACTGAAATCGTACTTTATGTGCCAACCTAAACCTGCACATTATTTCTGAACTTTACCTCCATCAACTGCCTCTGTAATCTCTAGTGTGCCTTATGCAGTCATGAGTCACATCCACCTACATCATGTAGCTTTTTCCTGATCATTGCCATCCTTCCCTCTCTCCCCAGAGGTGAGCTCTGACTGCAGTGTGGTTGCCCCTGCAGGAGGTGGCGTTGGTGCTGCATCTCCGGGGCCCCGTAGTGCTCCTTGTGGTTTCACCAAGCTCCAGACTTAACAGCCACCTGCCCTGCTGGGTTGTCACCTAGCAACGTACAAGGAGGATCTTGCTCTGTTTGCCAGATTGTCTTCCAAGTGTGCAAAAACAGTGAGTGACTGACGTGAGCGACCACGGCTGAACTGATGACCTTACTCCCAGAATCCTTGGAGTCAGTTTAAGTGATTCACAGTCTTATTTTTGGATATGTTAGTGAAGTTCAGCAATGAGAAAAAAATGCAATTATAGCTTAAGGGGTTACAGTATGTGCTCTGAATGTGGGGAAATCAGATGAATGGTAAATTTGTGTGTAATCTAATGAGAATGTTTTGATTATGAATGCAGTAACACATAAAGATATAGTGCAAACCAGGGAATTTGAATGAAAATTCCTCAAATTAACAAAGTAATATATATTTTGTAAGAACTTCTTATTGGCTTCATTTTCTGTATGTGTAGGATATGTTCTGTTGACATTGTTGAGCAGAGGAAACGGTGACAAAAAATGATTGAGGCACTTAATTTTTCGAAACTATACAAATATTTATTTATGTGTACACCTATATGATTTATTAATAAAACCCACATAATGGATACTTTGCTTTCCTTTTTCTTTTGAATATGAATGCGTCCTGGCCAGGGAGAGCTACAGGAAGGACAAGGAATGTTCAATATTTGGATGATGAGAGTAGTTACTTTCTACACTTATTATCAATAATTTTTCTAGAGAATTTCAGACACAACCCTAATCCTCACTTTTCACATGAATTACAAATCAGCATTTACAACCAAGTTCAGTTACCCTACATCCAAAACCACCATGGATCACCATGACCTGGATGACTGAGAACCTTCATTCACTCATGTTAGTTAATTACTCTGGAAACTTTAAGACATATCTTCTGACACCTACTACAAATTGCTGTCATCCACATGATAATACACATTAACAGTTGATGATAACAAGGAGGTGATTCGCACCTAATGACAAAGGAAAAGTGGAACAGTGAGATTTCAATGATTTGAACTACATTTCGAACGGGTTGGACTACATGTACACGTCATCACTGCGCGTCTTCAATGAAGTAAGACCTCTAGCTAGAAAGTGATGCACGTGAGTGTGTCTGTTCAAGCTTTGAGAAAATCGTATGTGCTGTCTTTCTTCTGGGGTCAAGTTGACAGACGTGTAATTAATGAAGTCAAACACTACATTAGTTGGTGTTTTAACGATCCGGTGAATCGTCCTTTTCTGTCCTCACGGCGTCAACAGAGCAGCTCGGCCATGGAGCAGGCGGCTGTGGCGGAGGTAAACAGCCCGGGGTCTGTGGACAAAACCACAAGCAAAGAGGCTACAGAACCCGGCAAACGCAAAAGTGACGAGCCGGACCAACCGGAGACAAGTGGCCGAGGGAAGAGGCGGAGAGGAGCCGGGGGGAAGAAGCTCCGACCCGGCGAGAGGTACATCCCCCCTCCGCAGAAGAGGAACCCGGGGATCAGCTTCAGCCAGGAGCACTTCGACGAGACCTCCTACTACTTTGAAGGAGGCCTGAGGAAAGTGCACCCGTATTACTTTGATTTCAAAACCTACTGCAAAGGTCGATGGGTCGGGAAGAGCCTGCTGGAGGTGTTCAAGACTGAGTTCAGGGCCGAGTCCATAGAGTACTACCAGAGAGCCGCCAGAGAGGGGCGCATCCGGCTCAACGAGACCCCTGTGGAGGACCTGTCTGTGGTGCTCAGGGTCAGTGTCACCTGTGTGGCGTCATGTGTGAATACTCACTTTTATCAACATGCAAGCAAATGACAGAGTAACTCAGGGTCATATTAAAATCAGTGTAGCTTTGTTTTGCCTTTTTCTGCAAATGGGCCTGTAGCTCAGGATGTTTTTGTCACATGGCAGAAACAGAGCCAGAAGTTTAACCATTCCTCTCATTAAAGACACAACTGAAAACATGTTAGAAAAAGTTACCCGGTGCTTAATGTCCTTTAGTACCTTTAATTTCACTTTATGTTCCTTGTACACACATCAGCTCTACCTCTACTACACTATTACTCATATGGTCAGTGTTTTGTTTTTTTTAGTACTTAGTATATTGGCTTATGTCATGTTGTAATCCTGTTGTTTAATGCGTTATGTGTAAGAATTTCTCAGTTTCTCAAATAAAGTGCATCTATCTGTCTATCTATTTATTTATCTGTCTATCTGTCTGTTTATGTATTGTTACAGATGTTTTAATCCTCCCTGACTCTCCACAGAATAATGACCACATGAAGAACACAGTCCACCGCCACGAGCCCCCTGTCGTCGGCAGACCCCTGGAGGTTCTGGTGGATGATGGTGAGGTGCTCGTGGTCGACAAGCCCGCCTCCATCCCGGTCCACCCCTGCGGCCGCTTCCGCCACAACACAGTGATTTTCATCCTGGGAAAAGAGCGCGGCATCTCTGAGCTCCACACGGTCCACAGGCTGGACAGGCTAACCTCGGGAGTGCTGCTGTTCGCCAGGACGCTGGAGACCTCAAAGAGACTGGACCAGTTGGTGCGAGACAGACAGGTATGTTTAGGATGGGATGAATTTAAGCTTTCAGTTGGATAAGACAATAGTGGCAGTAAAAACAAAGATTTTTCTTTTTTTCAGAATGCATCCAAAGTGCATTTTCAATATGATGTCATTCTCAAAGATGTTCTTTTACATTTGTAACAGCTTGAAAAAGAATATGTATGCCGAGTAGATGGGGAGTTTCCGGAGGGTGAGCTGATCTGCGAGGAGCCCATTCTGGTTGTTTCCTTTAAAATCGGCCTCTGTCGAGTTGACCCGAAGGGAAAGGAGTGCAGAACCGTCTTCCAGAGGCTTAGCTTTAACGGAACAAACAGTGTGGTCCGCTGTTTGCCCCTGACTGGCCGCACACACCAGATCAGGGTCCACCTCCAATACCTGGGCTTCCCCATCCTCAATGATCCCATCTATGGGTCCTCAGCCTGGGGTCCTCACAGGGGGAAGGGGGGACTGGTGGGAAAGAGTAATGAGGAGCTGCTGCAGGCTCTGGTAGAGGAGCATCGCTCTCAGGAAAGTCTTCACCTGTTGGATATTCCAGATGATGGGATTGGCATTGAAGAGGTAGAGAAAAGCAAGGTATCTGAGAAAGAAGATACATCACATGACACAACTGAACCTAACGCAGGTGGAGAAAGTCATCAGAATGATACACAGGTGCAGACAGGTTGCAGCTCAAGCAGTGAGACAGTAAATAAGGAGAGTCAGGGCTGCACTGACGAAAATACTAACAATGCCTCACTCAAATCAAACGGAAGTCAAACGGAAGCAACTGACTCCTCTCATAAAAGTCCTCCAGGGACTGGAGACCATCTGTGCAGTGAATGTAAGCTTGTGCGACCAGATCCTACAGAGAAGGAGCTCATCATGTATCTCCATGCACTGCGCTACAAAGGACCTGATTTTGAATATTCCACACGTTTACCTGATTGGGCCAAAGAGGACTGGGTTGAAGCTGATTAGCACCTTTAAGGGCTTTTGCTCTGAGTCAGTTTTGATTTAGTTGTAACACATTTTAATTGATAAATCTTCAGTAATTTCTGAGAATGTGGTATAAAATGCCTCAAATTTTGTTTCCTCCAGAATATGTGTATGTTTTGGCTCCAAGCTGATTCGCCTTAAGCAACAAATGGAAAAATGAAATGTGTTCACTTCATTTTACTTTGAGGACTGTTTTAATGTCAAGAATCTAGTTTTAATTGAATTTCATCCCTTTGGGCCTGTAATCTGTCTGATACTCCAACCAAGATTTGAAATAAATTAAAAGCCAAAGGTCTGCAGGAAAATAAATGTTTTATTTCATTTTTGTGAAAAAAAAAAAAAAATTAACAACATTGACACTTGTACATAGTAGTGGTGGTGACCTTTTCAGTTTCTCCTCTTTATAGAAAGCCTGTGATTAATTTCATTCGTCTCTAAGACAGGTTATTCTGCGAGTGATGTAACGTGAAGGCTTGTTGAAGGATTGTGATCATACAGTCAAGATGTCAAAAGCAAACACTTACAAAGAGAAAGCTGGAAAATAACGCTGCTCATAGGCACATTTGACTCTTCTCGTCTAGGTCTGACCCACCATCACTACACAGACACATTTCTTACTTTACTTTTTTAAAGGACACATCCTTTGCACAAAACACACAGTTTCAGTCGTTTCAGCATATGAAACAATCTGTTGAGAGACATTTGGCACATGCTGTTCATCATAAATACTGTTATTTGAATGTTACTGAGACACATAAAATCAGCTGCTGTGACATCTCAGCTGTAAAACGGGGTGAACTGTAGGTAAAGGCTCTCTGTTCTTTAGATATTCTGTCGGAGTTTCCTCATAACAGTGCTGCAGCAAGGTTTATATACAGATAGTGAGCTGTCGATAGTGGCATGTGGTGATAGAACTACTTCTTTAGAAATAAACTACTTCTTTGCAAAGGTTAAGGCGTACACTGACATCCATAGATCCTGGAATAGTATGCACCTTAATTCACCAAGTGTATAAACCCGCATATATTTTTATATCTGTATTAGAAACCCTTTTTGCTTTTTAGTACAGTAAGTAAACGTTACATTTTTTGGCACAGACACTGGAATAAACAGCATGACTTTTAATTTGACAGTGACACACTAAATGCAAACAAGCCATGACACTACATATGACACATTACTAGCTTTAGATGTCATAGTCATTAAGGACATACTGTACATGTTATCGCCATGAAGTGCGAAACCAGTTGATTGTGGTTTAGTGACAGTTGTTTGCTGCTCGACACAGCTCTTTCTCTGCATATCTCACAATTATATTTTAATATATATTCAGAAGTCCATAAATGTGTATGGCTCATTAAGGTCGATTCCAGCATGAAGAAAGGCCGGCGGCTGTTGTTATAACCCAGTCTGTGCAGGTGATAAAACAGTCCAGGCACAAAGTAAAATTCTGCAGCACTTGATGATTTGTGTTCTTGACAACACACTGTAGCCTCAGTTTCTTCAAGTGTGATGTTGGTGCAAGAAAAGAGAGCTTCCTTCACTGTGTTCTGTCTGAAAACGCCTCGTTGAACAAGTCATGCTTTGATCTGACATTTGGCTGAAGAAACACTGGCGCGCTGACCTCATTCGTTTGTAACATACACTCTAACAACCTTAGCAACATGAGACAACCATGCTGTCACATGTTACATCTGCACTTGGCTTGTATTTCCTTTGAGTATTATACAAAAGTAACAGTGAATGCTCCTTTTGTAGTTTCGATATGCCTTTAAGAATTCAGTGATTCCTTTTTTCTCTTTCTGCAAGTAATGCACAGTGTTTGCACAGATTCCTCCTCAACACGCATCCTCCCGTTGTCCACCTCTCTTTATCCAAACGTCTGGCAGGTCTGGCTTACTGTTGGGTAAGATGACGACCTCTTCGCTCTGACTGGTGCGGCCTTTACTGCAAGTCTCATAAACTGTTTCTTTCAGTGAGAGACGAAGTGTGTCTCTCTTCCCGTTTAGATGTCCCGGTTGTAACTGAACCTCTTCTCCTTCATTTTGCTGCGTGTTGGAAGGCCCTGGATTGATGTCACTCAGGCACGTTTCGTTCGAGTCCTCCAGGCCCTCGCAGGAGCTCTGAGACAGGGAGGAGAGATGCCCTTTATTGGAGTGATGGAGGCTCTCCTCTGTGGTTTGTTCGTCTTTGCTGAGAGACGGCTGGTCGATGGTCTCCAGTGTGTGGCTGATGATGGTCTCCTCTAAGCTGGAAGATGAGGAGAAGGATGTATTGCTCCAGTGCTTCACCCCACCAGACCGACCTCTGCAAGTTTTACACAGCAGCTTGTC
The DNA here is from genome assembly GCA_037975185.1 of Centropyge bicolor. Lineage (NCBI taxonomy): Eukaryota > Metazoa > Chordata > Actinopteri > Pomacanthidae > Centropyge > Centropyge bicolor. The sequence goes on from JBBMOC010000010.1 coordinate 4,752,198, forward strand.
CTTAGCTGCGTCTTCGGGTGCCAAGCCTACAGTGCGCAGGGTATTTTCTTTGTAAGGCGATGAGGTCTGGAGAGCTGGAGGCGGTTGGCAGATCTTATGTTGATGACTGCACATCTCCTCGCTGTCCCCATCCATGCTGTTCCTGCTCACATCTTTCCCACAGTACTCAATCTCGTCGGAGAGCACCGAGGGCCGGTTGGACAGCTTACTGGTGCAGGTGCTGTTTTCAAAGCTGTCACTCAGTCGATAAGCCAATGGCTGCAGCTCGTACTGCTCCGGGCCCCGGCCCCCGCCTCCGCCCGCCCCAGTCTGTTTCTGTCTCTGCTGACGCTGGTGGTTGGGGTAGAGATAGCCACCTGCCTCTTTGTCATAACTCCTCCTCACTCGAGATCTGCCAAAGGCCCCGTTAGCAGCTGAGGCCGAGGAGGAACCGGGCTCTGCTGCAGAGCAAGAGGACAGCGCACCGTCGCCGGGATCTGAAAAACACGGCAATGTGATCTTTCCACAGTTTTTCTGGGGTCCAAAAAAGCAGCATAAGGACTGAAAAAAGAAGGTTGCAAATCCACACGCTACACATTTCACCAAAAACAGGAAAATCCCCAGTTTTCTGAACAGCAAGGCCGTGGCAGGCAACATGATGATCCCCATGGAGAAAAATGCACCAGAGACTATTGCTACAGGACATCCCATCCTTTTAGTGGAGTGTGCTACTTTCCCGATCTTGTCTGAATGAGGAGCCAAGCTGTAGGATATGCAGTAGTTGGCAATGAAGTCGACAGACAGCCCAGCTGCTGATGATATAAACAGAGCCTCGATGCCACTCAGCTGCCATTCAAGAAGGACAAGGAGGCCAATGGTGACAAAAACACTGCCTCCTACAGCTGCAGTCCCGTATATGCTCAGCGGGATATTCCAGGTGGTTAAGAGAAGCAAAGCAAATGTGAGAGCTACTGAGAAACCAGCTACGACCAGAGTCTCTGAGCTCAAAGACTGTTGGAGGTCAAAAAGAGACAGATGACTGATGAACCATCCGTTCTCCAGCCCCTGTGGTGCTCCTGATATTTCTTTGTTAAACCACGTCAGGATTTCTCTGTAGGAAAGACTGGTTCGGCTGAAGTTGAAGCTGTAGAGATATGTGGTTTTGAATGCCAACACAAGGGCAGCGACCCTGCCATCTGGCTGGAAGTACAGGCCTCCACTGTGGGCCAGATGGCCCTCAGCATACCTCTCCGCCAGCATCATACTGAGGCAGTTCTCAAAAACGCTGGGAGGGTACGGGAAAGGGATGTCATTACAGCAAAAATGGAGGGCGTCATCACTCTCTGAGCACCGTCTGACAGATACCCACTGTATTAGCTGCTCCACAAGACAGATATTATCTGTCACAATATCTTTATCCTCAGGCGACGGAGGGGAATAAAAGCTTTGGTTCTGAACCCGCCCACATAAGTCCCTCAACCAAACCTGAGCATCTGGCCGGCTCATGTTAAAGTCTGGGTCGAGAACCAATGACCCGTTGCTCTTGGGGTTAAAATGATCACCATTATCAGTGGCTTTGACGCCCCAAACAAGCATCAACGTAACAGGTTTATCCTCTCCATTCCTCTGTCTCTCAAACATAAACATGTGACGATACTCTGCATCATATCGTTCAAACGGGTGACTGGAGCGGAACAGCTGGGCAACCCTGCTGTCTAAGGTGGGCAGCTTCATGCCTGGGTCAATGCATGACATGTACGTGCCCCCGGCAGCGAGCACTGCAAACCAGCACACCCAGATGTACCTGAACTTTACCACCCCACAAGGCAGGATTTTCATAAATAATAAGTTGGAAGTGTCTGTGAGACCTTTTTTTAATTCTCTCAGCTTCTGCCCAAAAGTAAAGAGGCATCTCTTGCGCGAGCTTGTATCCCAGAAGCCGCCGGTGTTTTTGGAGCAGCACGGTTTCCATCCCTGCACCGCTACAGATGCAGTGGATGCTTCTGTGTAGCGTTCGCGCAGAATGAAAGAGCACGGCAGCCACACCAACGCCAAGATGGAGCTGATAAAAGAGGCAGTTCCAAGATAAACAGAGAAGCATCTGATTGCTGTGATGCTACTGAGATAACCAGAGAAAAATGCTGCGCTGGAGGTCAACCCTGACGCCAAAATCAAATAGCCCACTTCCTGCAAAGCTCTGTTTACTCTCTTCTCCAGGGAGGCTGATGGATTCTGGGACAGCTGCAAATTCCAGAAATCGGCAAAGATGAAAACCTGATTGGAGCAGCTTCCCAAGAGGATAAGAGATGCTGAGAGGTTGACCAGGGGGAAGAACGTCAGGCGAAAGGCTACTTTGTAGAAGAAATAGGAGGTCAGGAGGGAGCCTGTGATGGCTATTGCAGATAATGCTACTATGAAGAGAGAGTGGAGATAAAGAGCCATAGTGAGAAGCAGAGACACAACAGCTAGGACAGGGTACACCGAATCTCTCGCCAGGTAATACTTGAACAGTGTCTGCTTGATGCCGAAGTCCATGCCGGTGATCGTCGTATTGTTGTACGTCAGATCCCGGCCTTCAAGACTGTTCATGTACATCTCCATCATGTGCTCTCCTTTGTCGACGGGTAAGAACAGAAGGCTGTACTTCAATGTAGGTATCTGGTATTCAACAGTCTGCGGGCCCAGGAAGTCTTTATCAACCAGGAAGTGCAGGATTTGGAACACCACACGAGATTGTTTACAGCGGGATGGGACCGAGGAACAGCCACCATACTTGGGTCTGTCGACACAGGCTTCCACCAGATGTCCTTCATGATAGTACGGAGCACATTTGCGGAGAAGGTTCAGAGACTCAGAGACCTGGTGTGAATGAGAAAAAAAGCAAAAACCTTCAGACACTAAAACATATTCGCTTGTGTTATAATGTGTCTTAAATTACATAACCCCTATCATACCATAGACAGTATAATAAGTGGATTGAGCTACAGGGTCTGAGCAGTGAAGTCAATGCAGCAAGCGCCTTAAACCTGCATTCTTTATAATGACCTGCAGGGGGCAATTAAACTTGTTGTAAAAAGAAGTCAAATTAAATGCAAGCTTATGAGAAAATTACCCTCCTTCCCACTTGTTTTATTACCTCAGTAAACATTTTCCTAATCAGTTTATGGTCATTGATAAGAATAAGAATTCACAAACACCTGCTTCTAAATGCAAAATGTAAATTTGAAAAATTTAACGCAGGGTCCTTTTATTAGCTTTTTTCCATCCACTGATCCACTGAGCTTACATTTGTTAGATTCTTTTTCTTAATCAACACACTCTGTGGATGAATGGCATCTGTTAGATGGACTTCTTGACAAACACCTCATGTTTGCTATAATCAGAACGTCCAGAGTGATTTGCTCTGCTACCTGGTGTGAGGTGAGGCTGAGGCAGCAGGAGGCATTAGTGAGGACGGCCAAGTAATTCCCCAGAGACCAGCTCGGACAGCAGCCGCTTCTGGACGTTCCCTCGGCCTCTCCCCTCACATGCTGCTGGCACAGGTCCTGGAACTGAGCCTGGGAACGAATCTGCATCAGACAAGGCAAAGATTGTTTTGAACACATGCCCAGTTTCGAAACAAATTCACAAAAAATGAATTCATTTTAAATGAGGCAATGCACATAAAGCAGCGTTTTTAATTTCAGCAGAGTGTTTAGATGTGGCCATTAAAGAGAAAGAAAAGACAAAGAGTGAGATTTGACAGAGGATGACGACTCAAGAGATGAAGGAAGGAGCAAAAGGCAGAGGTCAAAGGAGAGATGGAGAGCTGAGTAGATCAGAACGAACCCTGGATTGCTCCATCTCACACATGGCGTGTATGGCCTTCAGACTCCAGAGACTGGCTGAGTTTTCTGATCGAAACACCAACTGAGCCAAACGCTCGCCTGCATGGAGACAGACAGATGGATTCAACAAGATGACGAGCAGTGAATCAGCACTGGTCAAGAGTTCACTTTGGGTATAAACTCAGGTAAAACCAGGCTAATGTGAGATGTCTTGTGTGTTATATCCTGCTGTCTGTGTTGAATAGTAAAATAGGCTTCATACAATGAAAACCTCAAGGCTTGGAATTGCTAATAAATACATTTAGGGAGCTGCAAACAGAAGTTAAGTCTTTGATCTACCAGCGCACTATTTCAAAGTAGAGCTTAAAGAGGAGAATGTGGGAAAATGGTTCTCTTCAAAGCCACAATGAAAGCCATTATTCACATCTTCTTACTATCACACTTTTTAAAAATTTGCATTTAGCCAGTAAGCTGTCACTGTTTCATTAGTTTGCTGTGAGGCTGAACAGGCTGGAGGGCTTTGCCTTCAGCTCACAGTCTTTACAAAGATGTCGCTCTACTATTGAATAGGCACATAACATTTTACATTGCTTTAATAATATTTCCATATCACTGTATCCTGGAACCAGCAGTGTTACACAGCCCTCTTCATTTTTGTAACCGTGCAACACAAAACTGCAATTAAGATTATGATTGTTATTTTGATGTTACTTGTATTTTTAATGTTATTGTCAGTGTAGCAGAATCAATGATTGTTATCGCCAGGGACAAACTGATCACCTGGAGCGTCACAGAGGAAGGTGTCTGGAGATGAATCTCTGGCCAGCATCCTCTTGATGCGAAGCCTAGAGGAGTCCTGGCTGCTGCCGCCGTCTCCACTGGCAGCACCTCCAAAACTAGCACAGATAGAGAAACACACATGCTTTTTCATCCTCATTAATCACATACGTTTTTTTTCCCCAAAGCAGTACGAAACCGATAATAAGTCTATAAAAGCAATAAAATCATTTTAAAACAGTCACTTGGAGGCAGTTCAACAAGCTATAAACATTGGCATATCAGCAATGTTTTTATTACACATCCAGCAGTTATGGAGCAACGTTATTATTCATTTGGAAACATGTTTGTATCCACCTGATGAATGTAAGTCCAATAATCACTTTAGCTGCTAAATTCTGCACCATCTAGTTGTTAATGTTGTCTGTCTTTGGTGCTGGGTGGGTATTATACAGTGGTTTTATCAGACTTATTTGCTGAATATCTGTTATCTGCTGCAGCTGAAAACAATGCTGATGAGAGTGAATCAGCACAGTCAAGTTGTGGAAAATCAAAACACTGACCCAAAAGACCCAATTTTTTCGTCATTGTAAATAAAAAAGATATTGATTGAAACAGCTTTAATAACTTGTTTCATTAAAGTGTTATTGACTACATATCGTGAATACTTTTATTAATATGTTCTAACGTCAATCTTCTGCTGACCTTTTACTGAGCTGCTGTGGTAAAGGAGACAGAGTTTTCCCCGGGCCTGTGTTCTCCTGCAGCTCGGACAAGCTGGACTGCCGAACGCCGATGTATGTTCCCTGTGGCTCGAAGCCCTGAAGTAAGAGCGCACATACACACACAAACAGACATCAAAGCTGAAGACACAGTGTGGATGCTGGTGCCCATCCATGCACTGCAGAAGCTTACTGAATAAATTAGCATCATAAGCACACGATAATATTGTCTGAAATACCATGGAGAAACATCCTGAATTATCTTGCTTTGTAGATGAGTATGTGAAGTCAGACACGCTTATAAAGCCGAATCCCAAATCTTTTTAGATTCATCATTAATGGTGCATTGTTGTAATTCCCATGTTGCATTTTCAGAATAATGTCTTAATCTCTGTTTATCCCGAATGCACAAATCTTAAAGGTAAAAAGATGGATTTAATTAAGATGACAGCGAGTGTGATCCGATTCAGTGCGGTTCATTGAATCAGAGATGAGACTGAAGTAAATGGATACGGTTGATATCATGAGTCTTTAGGGAAACAGTAATTAACAGTCAGCCTGAGGTGGCGAGGGAGGTTTGTATTGTAGACCTGACAAGAGGGTGACAATACAGATACATGTACTGAACAGAGAGAGACCTCAAGATTCAATATTGTGGCATTTTTACACCTTTAGCTCATATATGTTTTGTTTTGTTTTTTTTGTTTTACAAGTGGGTGTAAACCCACTAAAAGTACTTGATTGATTCCTGTTCCATTGCGAGCAGACAAGTTCGCCTGGCTGTTTCTTTTCTAGTGTGTCACATTCAACCAATGAACATGACTAGACCTGTTTGGAAGGATATTTGACAGTGTATGCTTTTGTATATATTTATATATATTTGTATTTGTGTGTGTGGGACTGACCAGCAGCGGGTCAGAGAAGTCTGGCAGTGGACCGATAAAGAGTCCAGCCAGTGAACATCCTAGCAGCATCACAGCACAAGCCACCAACACTGCTAACGGGTAGTCCACTATCACCTGGGAATAACTGGCAAATAGAAAGCAGGAGAAGAAGGAGAAGCCATCAGTGAGAAGGAGGAAAAATAATTATCAGCAATACCGCTGGGTTCTAAAGTGAAAATTAGATTCAGTACTCACCTTCTCAGGATGCAGTAGAGTCCTCCATCCCTGTAAATAATTGAAAATTGTGTTATTATAATGAAGGATGTCATGCAAAAGACCCTTAAAGAAATAGAAACATTTTGAGAAATTATTAATATCTATTCATTTTCTTGTTGAGAGCTGTGTAGCTTTATATTGAATGTACAGACATGAGGGTGGCATCAATCCTCTCCTTTCACTCTCCCCCTTAACCTGAATAAGCATATTTCCTGAAACGTTTAACTATTCCTCAAAACACACCTTACTGTGACCACATGCCGCTGCGTCGGCTTCTGCGTCCCGCTTTCGTTCGACCCGTGCAGCCAATGACATCTCACCGCTCTGTGACGAGACGTCTGATGGGCTGAACTACAACTATGTCCCACTTTCACCACTACACCTCCTTCTGCGTGACGGCTCGTGTTTGAATGACAGTCGTGGCAGGTGTGCGGTTTGATTGGTCCGTAATGGCTGCAGTGGGGACATTTTCGGGGTTGTAGTGAGTCGTAGGCCTCGGCTTGAGGACCCTGAGGGACCTAAAGAAGAAATGAGGATAGAAAAGAGGATTATGGTGTCACTCAAGTCTTTTGAGTGACATGACTAATTTTGATGCTGCCTCCCAAATCCTGGCTCTGTGTCCAACCTTTTGAGACACTGACTCTGTTTTAATGGGTCTCCAAATATCTTTTCTAAACACCGCACAGTACAGTCGGCGCTCAGACATACTTGGTGATAAAGCTGGCAGGAGGAAGAGGCTCTGCCGAGGCTGCTGCAGCTGTCACATAGCTCCCCTTCAGCCTGGATGACTGTCAACTGGGCCTCAGTAGCACAGTCGCTGTCAGGAGGGCACAGAGACACAGCTGGGATCTCACTGAGGAGACAGACAGGAGCAGAGAAGATAGGTGAGAAAACAAAAAGAGAAGGAAAATGTGAAAATATGGTTGCCAAGAGGAGATTGACAGATGAGCGGGAGAGGAAGCAGCAACAAAGTATTAAGGTGAAGGTTCAAAAGTTCAGTCTGTGAAATAGTGCAAATATGCAGAAGGGAGTGTTTATAAAAACTTAGGCATGAGAATCTTTCTCTCCCACCACACTTTGATTGACATCTCAGTTTCTTGAGTGCATTCTTTGCTTGGCTGCACCTCATATTCAATGGAGAATTGAGCGGGCCAGCAGAACTAATGAGGTAAGGAATGGATTTCTGGGTAACACACTGTGGCTGCTGGAAGTAAGGACGCCCAATTAAAAAAGAAAGGAGGAGGGAATGAGAGAGAGAATAATAGAGACAGTGAGAGACTGTTTTCACGTCATGTCATAGACTCCATTATGAGGGAGGCAGGTGGCTGTCAGGGATAGATAACATGAGGCTGAGTGAGGACTCATGGGTAATAGAAGCCAGGAGAACCCTGGAGTGACGAGAGTAATGATATGACTCTCCAGTCTGCGTTTGTAATATATTCCTTTCTCATTTCTACAGTATATGGTGGAAACTCTCTTTATGAAACCTGGTTAAGAAATATCTATTTTTAGACACACTGAGTGGCTCTAGGGATGGCAGCGTTGGGTGGTTGGTCCACCACTTTGATCCAGATTGAAGTATAATTATTGGGCAGCTTGACATGAACTTTTCTACAGACTTGGTTCCCAGTGGATGAACCCTGGCTTTGGTGATCCCCTGACCTTCCCACCATGACATTAAGAGGCTTTTAGTGCAACATCTCAACAACTATTGGATGGATAGCCATAAAATGTGGGACAGACATTCATGTTCCCCACAGGATGAACTTTAATAAACTAGTTGATCTGATTTTTATCTTGAATCCCCACCAGGTCAAAATGTCAGTTTCCATTACTGAATAAAATACATGCAAAACTAACAACATCCCCATTAGCCTCAGCTGTTTCATGCTAATTAGCAACTGTTAACATGCTAGCACACTAAACTAAAATGATAAACATAGTAAACACAGCATGCAAGCCACTACAATGGCTGTAAAATCCTGTATTCAAATATATTCCTTTTCTACTTTATCATATTCCAAAACACCTGTAAAATTTACCAGTGTATTAAAATCATTTAACCTTATTGATCTGTGCATGTTGTTCTTCCAAACATTTTACCAAACAGAATTTTATTTTAAATTCAACAGGAGATCCCAAAGACATCATCTTTTTCCATTTGATGGTATGATGCAGATGATTTTTCCTACATTAATTAATTAAGGGGTTAAATTTGATCACAGTCTTACTTGTCAGTCAGATGGATCATTTATTTTCATTTAACCTCCATAATTTACATTCAATTTTAACGATCTTGGTCATGTGATATTTAAGTCAGAGTAAATAAACAGACCAGACTGGACTACTGAGTAACGCTCTACTTCTGTCTCACTAAAGAGGCCAGAAGGTCTGTATAGTCTACCACATGCTTGTTTTTCCACAGTAGACTGGATGCAACCGCACTTCCTGTCTTGTCACCATGGCGACGGAGTAAGTCAACAGAGCCTAAATGACCTCACACAGTTTTATTTGCATCCCATAATACGGCGCACAGATGATGAGTAGTCCGTTAAATTGGTGTTGTAAAGCAGCGGAGGGATTATGGAGCTGATTAATGGAGGAAAACGAACCTCAGTTTTTTTGTCTTCGTATTACAATAAAAACTGTAATATGATCTAAATAATAAATAGGCCACAGCGCACACAGCAGCTCTTTGTCTCATAGCAAATGTTTGTCATCTGCTTTAGCCTATTTAGCTGCTGGAGTGAGTGAGTAAATACACCCATAAAAAGTATCAACTAATTTAACACTACATCTATTACTGTATCATAATAAACTCCATCCAGACTCCATGTAGGTTAAAATACATTGTTTGCTAAATCATTAGTGGGGACAGTGTAACCCGTGCCTGGCAGCCTCCTCACTACAGGGCTCAGGATAATTATTATCATTTAGGCCTGTTACTCCTCTTTGATGGTTTTTCACAGGACACACACACACACACAAGAAGAGCAATTTGTGGAGCTCATCAATATTTCAGTAGATGAATACAAAAATACATCCAGGAAGGTGTCACTGAGCCGCTCCTCACAGCCGGGAGAGACAAAAAAAGGACACTTGCGTTGTGCGTTGATGTCAGAATGACGTTATAAATCTGACAAACATCAAAACAACCAGGTGAAATAACAGCTGCTCTCAATTCATTTTACAGGCAGTTGCCAGTTTATCGGGTCGACCTCACTAAAATAATGCCATCTAATACAACAGTGGTGACATGTCTGTGATGGAAGACAAAACAGGAGAAACACCTTGTAGTATAAAGCACTATAATTCAACATCATCACAACCACAGCCTCCACAATAAAGGTGAATTAACTCCTCTCTGAAAGAGTTTAATCAAAAAATGGAGCATTGCAACCTTCACAAAGGTCAGATATGATTCTGCTTGGTTCTGGATTTAGCTTCACTGATGTGGATCTAATAATGACTGAGTATATACAGTGGTGGATAAAGTGTTGCAATCCTTTACTTGTGACACTCACACTGTAAAAATACTTGTAAAAGTATCTCCTTGAAAATGTTACTGAAGTAAAAATACATACATATTATCAGCAAAATGTACTTAAGTAAAAATGATGAGTGTGGACAAAATGGCTCCTGTTGCTGTTACACAATTCTATATTATAAGATTTGATGGTTATTACTGATTCATCACTGTGTAAGTAGTATTTTACTGTTGTAGCTGGAGAAGGTGGATCAAGTTTTTTATATTATATTTATATTTTTTATATTTCATAACCTCCTCCATTATTATGTAATTTAAGTTGTTTGTTAGAATGCTTTTATTTCTGTCTTACTGTGGTCCAAACTAAGTTTAAGATAATTAAACTTAAGTTAATTTGTGAGCACTTAAGGACAGAATCACAATATATCTACCAAGCTAAAGACTTTCAGCTCTGACTACTCTCCCCTTTGTCTCCCTCCCTTTCTCCAGCACGTCTCTCATCAGCTCTCTGGATGCCAGTCAGTGTCCTCAAACATCTCCTGAACCGCCAATCGCACACAAAAAAAAGGGCAAAAGCTGAGACTGCATGCAGGAGGCAAACTGTTAAGAGAGCTGGCTTCTGTGTAAGACTTGAGTTTCTGCCCTCGAGGTAAAGAGAAAAAGAAACGATCCATCTCGGACAGACAAAACTGTGGCCTGTTGCTGAGATGAAGGATGGCAGGCCTCAGCTGTTTCCAGCCCCGCTGTCATGTATGAAGCCCCTCAGCCATTTTTATATGCAGCGGAGTGATTGACAGGGTGACATCAGTGACCCAGAGAGTCGGTCTGACTGAAGCAGGAGGCTGATGACACTGAGCAGATCTTACAAAAGTCAACTGTGTGAGAGAGAGAGTGTGTGTTGATCCTGCATGCAGGAATCTGTCAAATGCATAATAATAAGAAGAAGAGAAGAAAAATAACTCTTTTGTATGATGATGAATTAAAGATGGCACTTAAAGCACTAGTTCTTGTATATAGTGTCAGTATATAGTGTGATGATAATGTGACCTGAATATGTTGTGGTTACCAAACACAAATTCTTAAAAGTAAGTTGACAGCAGTACATGAGCATCCCATCCTGTCACCAGCAGCACAAACAGCAAAACATAATTAGGAATTAATGCTGGAAATGTTGAAATGAATAAGTTATAATAATGGGAAAACAACAGCAGCAGCCGTCACATCCAGCACATAATCCCATTGTCCACATCATAAACAGCTGGATTGAACAATACTCACATTGGCCACAGGAGGGTAAAGACACATTCACATCTGCTACTGTGAATCTATTCTGTTTCTCCACAGTAATCAAGTTACACGCTGAGCATCAGGGAAATCCAGAGACAAGAAAAAACAACCCACCTCTGGCAAGCCTCCTGAATTTCCCCTTCATCTGTGGGAGAATCATCCATCACTATCGCATCCGTGCTCTCTCCTATGATCGAGCCAGCCTCCATCTCCCTCCTCATCCGAGTCAACACTCAATTCGCAAGATTGTGAATCTGCTGTTATTATTATTATATATTTTTTTGATGAGCCAACCAGCCTCCATCTGCCCACAGTCCACGCGGATCAGAGGCTTGTTTCTGAGGCTGCTACTACAGAGCAGCGCCGGGGCTGCTGGGGTTAATCTGCCCCGAGCCGCGCTCTGATTGGCGGATCGTCGGTGATGCTGAGGACGCTGCCTGGTCTCCGTCCAACCGGCCTCGGTGCTGGACCACAGGGTGATGGATGGTTTGCATCAGTGGACGAGAGCTACAGCTGCTGTGCTTTATGAGACAGTGATGGGGACGTGTTCAATTAAAACAATGACTTAATTGGGAGCTGATCGCCATGATGCTGTGAATATTACAGCTGTCAGGACTGATGAGGAGAGGTCAGATAAACACTGTTAACCCCATTTTCATTTATGCACATCCATATCAACTAATTAAGAGCAGATTGAGATCAGCAATATTTGAATCGTTTAACTGAACAAAAGCACAAAAAATTGTCTCATTTATTTAAATGGAGCATTTAAATGTTGAGTTAAGTGATGCTAATTCTAATATTGTGTTCCTAATAAAACACCATTTATAAAGGGTTTATTAGTTCTAACTAGTTGATTATATAATGATTAATGAATCAATGCTCATTAGCCATCATTAAGATCATTTTTTTAGTTGCCAGGTTGTGACAAATTCATCTGAGGGGTTGGACTTATTTAGACCAAAAAACATTTAATAACATGTACAACTGCAGACTTGATGGATTAAAAACACCTAATTAATGACTCATCAACACTTCAAGCTGCAGAGTAGATGGCTCATTAAAAAGTGAGAAAACCATCACATTTACTAACTAACATTATTAATGCATTCAAACCAAATAATAACATTATACATCAGACAGTTTTCATAATCTCAAATGTTCTCACAAAAATTTAGAACTGATCGATCTAACTATTAATAAAGCAATCGATTACAATTAGAAACCCTTGATAAATGATGCTTTATGAGAAGCATGTGAGGTCAAACGTGTGTAAAAGTGAAGTGTGTGCATTAATTCCATGTGAAATGTAGTACAATTACAAAAAGGGGCAAAAAGGAGATCTTTAAATGGTATCTTAAAATCCTCTTTAATAAATGTGCTCTCCTCTGCAGATGGAAAGAAATGATTTTCAAGCTTTCAGCTGATTAACATGTGGACTGTGTGATTGGACATCAGTTTGACATTAATTTGTAGAGGCCAAAAAAGTAGTTTTAGTGTGTTAAGTGTGTGTAGGAGAGGTGAGAAGAGAAGAAAAAAGGAAGAAAAGAAAACACAATATGACTTATTAAGAGAAGTGCGAGCCAGCCTAAGCCGCCCGGCTCCAAAGAAAACTGTGACACAGCAGACCTGTGTGACTCACTGCTAATGAGGCGGCCGCTGGTCTGTCTCTGGTTATAAATATGAATCATGGCTCTGGGCCCTTTTGTCTGAGGGGCCACCTTGAAAAAAGAAAAGGTAAGGATTTATTGGAAGATTGGGAAAAGGAGTGTGTGAGAAAGTTTTGTGGGAGAGTTAAAGTCCTATTTCATGGTTTTAAATGAGAGGCAGTGACAGAGGGGGGTGTCTTTATTTTCAATAATGAATCCATATTTATACCTACTGATGCTTCAATAAGTCATGATGTTCAAACTGATTCATGCATAGTAAATCTATGACTCTCTGACTCCTACATGTGGGTTAATGTTTTATCCTGTGTGTTGAAAGGGTGCAGCTGAAAGCGAGCACAATTCTACTATTTAATTTAGCAGATGCTTAATGAAATTGCAGAATAGTCCAGTAAGTGAACCTTTGAGCTGAAACATTCTTCATGCTCAAGTGTTTTCGTGCAACATTGTGCTCAGACTCAACAAAGGCCTGCTGTGCTGCTGGTTGGCATGGAGGTTTCTGAGCAGCCTGTGTTGCAGCTGACATGGCTCATGCCTTGCTGACTTCAGACACTGATTAACTTACACTGCACAGCCTGCCACACACATGCACACGCACACACACAGGAATGAAAAAAAAAACATCCAAACACACACGTCCCCAAAGCCTGACAGGCACAAACTGGATACCAGACACACATATAATGAGAGGCTGAGGAGAGGGGGCTCGGCTTCTGGCTGGTATGGAGGTGACAGCCATGGTAATTTCCTGTGGCAGATCTCTGTGTGGTGAGTGGTGATGCCAGAGGAAACACTTCATTACAGCTTCAGTGCATGAGGAGCTGTGAAACAAACAGAGTGGGATAAATAAAACAGGGAATGCACCACAAAGGATGAAACAGTGGAAACAGAGCAGAATGACGTGGCTATTATATTTTGTGAATCCTTTTCTGTAATTGTTGATGAGTGAGGAGGAAAAGGTGTTTTGCTGCCACCTGTTGGACAGATTGCGAAGCTGCAGCAATTTATGTCCGCTATAATGTAAAACATATATGAGCACAGAAATGTTTGTTTTATGTTTAAAATGAAATCACGAGCTCATATTTTGAATGGCATTAATCAGCGAACTAATTAAAAATACTTCCATTATTTTGCAATCGCATTTAAGTTATAAAAACTGATTTTCCTTTACTGTGTGTGTCTGACTTAAACAAAATAAGCAGTTTATTACTGGTGCATTTCTTCATATGAAGCCAGAAGCAGGCTCTGATTGCTGCTCTGGGATCAGCTGTGGATGGAGTGACAACACGAGGTCGAGCTTCTTCTGCAAACTTGTGCAGCGGGTGTAAAGTTACGAGGCGCAGGACACACCTCCAGAGGGAGTTCCCGGGGAGGTGAAACCAGGCTGATCGCTTCTGCTGCACAAAACCCACGACTCCTTTCACTCGGGGCGAGCCGTGGTCCGAGCCGTGCGTCCGTCCCCAGCTGCAGGAGCCGTGCCAGGACAGGACAATGCCCGGGATGGGCCACTCTTTACGCGCGGCCGCCCTGCTGGCTTTCGTGGTTCTTTCCATCCTGGTGTCGCTGTTGATCAGCAGCGTGCAGCAGTTTGGAGCCAGGGTGACTCACTTCTCCAATGCAACTCTTGCTGGTGATGAAGGAGAGTTTGCGTCTCTCCACCGAGCCTTGATTCAACAACTGAACCAGAGGCGCAGAGAAATTATCCCCCTGCTTTTACCTGAGGATGATGACGATGAAGAATATGCTTCCCAACTTGACGAACCCCTGGAGTCCACTCTGGACCCCAGCCTGTGGAGTGAGATCACGCACGGCTCCAGGAAGGCGCATATGGATGAGCTGGACTGCGCCTCTCTGGTGGACATGCAGGCGGTGGAGGTCCTCGGCTCTGGATACACCAAACTGGTTGTCAAAGTGAATCTAGCCGGCGGCCAGCCCGTGGCTTTAAAGCTGGTCAACGAGCAGGGGATAGACATGGGGAAGTGTGTGGAGGATTTCAAAGACCCTCAAGGCTGCAGAGAGCTGGTTTCTTACAAGCTGAAGAAAGAAATAGTCCTGCTGCAGAGGCTGCAGCATCCAAACGTCATTAAGGTGAAGTGCTCCCTCTGTCTGCTTTGTGTGCACATTTAGCAAGTTTTTAAAAACTTTTCATACTGCAAACAACTTAAGGTTAATGTTTACATGCGAGAGCAACATTACAGATCATATATTTTAGTGCAAAGTTAACAGATTGAGCATTAAGAGGTCACTTCTGAAGGCTGGAACTACTGCTGGAATATTATCATTAAGATTTTCCATAATCCATGTACCACTGCTCACATTTTCCTTTGTCTCACACAGTGGGCTGGTTGAAAGGCCTCACTGCCTCTGCAGGACCTTCCCATGTAATTAAATTAAATTCACTGACCCTCTTCTGACCTTTGGGTCCAGTTGAGCAGGAGTAGACAATGTCCCTCTGTCCTCTCTACTATCCCTGGTTGCATCTGAAACCCCCAGTGCTTATTCACTCAAATCATTACAGCCCAATTTAGAACAAGTTTGAACTAAGCGGATGAGTTTGTTTCTCACATCCAGCAGCGACCGTGTGACTAAGTGTGTGTTTCCAGCAGCTCGATCGATTCATTTCACAAGTGTATGCAGCACGTACCCCTCTGGGTTAATGTGCTTGTGCTGTCAGGGCTACAAAGAGCGAGGTTGGCAGAACATTGTGTCCTCTAAATTTACCTCAGTTTTCACAACTTTCAGTCACTTCAGCCTGTTGCTTTTGCTCATTTCTGCAGAGTTAAAATGCAAAAAACCAAACAGACGTATAATCTGTTTTTCTTACCACTGAGACTAACCACAGCTTTTTTTTTCCGCTCCGCAGCTCAAAGGCCACTGTGCAGGAGATGCAGGAGGAAAAGGAGGAGAGGGAGGAAGAGTCACAGTCATTCTGGAGCAGGGGAATCCTCTCCAGATGATCCAGCTGCTCCAGAGTCCCTGGGAGGACAGATTCAGGGTAAGAACGTTAGCTCCCACTTCCAGCTGTCGATGCACATGCTCTGCCATTTATCCCTTACACGACACTGCACAATCCAGAAAGTCTCCCTCACACATATTGCACGTAGTGCGCGTGCGAGCATCTTGGCAGGAGAGATGAACTTTTTGAAAGATGAGGGAGGCCGTCATTTGAAACTCCTGGAGGTCCGACATCTGTCCCTCAGTGTGTTTGATCAGGCTGGGGCTGGAACGGGTCCTGGAGTTAATCCACTGCAGGCTAGGAATGTCATCTCATCCCACACACACACACACAGAGTTTTAGTCAACCCCCATCACAGGTATGCTCACAGTGGGAGTCAACAGAGGCTGAATTTACACTCCAGGGATCCAATGTGTGTGTGTGTGTGTTCATGCATGGATGTGTTTGAAAGAGACAGAGCGGGTGAAAGAGAAAAAAAAAAAAAGTCCAAGCACGCATGCTTTGTTTTTGGATTAGCTGAAGTAACATCACAGTCTGCGAGTATCATCTCAACTGTGGGCCTCATTTTGCTGCATCACCCAAATAGCCGTTCATAATACCCCCCTCGAGCTGCTCGGCCCCTTTCAGCTAGGGTGCATCTGCGCAGGCTACAGTAATCCAGGGGTGTTTGGTTTCACCCGGCCCTGTTATTACTGTGCTTCGATCCCACCAAGTGACGTCCAGGAGACTGGGAGCATTACCTAACAGTGCAGCTATGTTTGTAGTGTGATAGGATCATTTCATGCTCTGTCAGTGCGTGGCTAATGCCTTTATTTTGTCTTTAGTAGCCTACGTATGTTCTGTCTCTGTTTTTATGATAGGATTTAAAGTGTACTATAAAAACAGTCACCAGGAAATGGCTTGCAAATGCGGTTGGTGAAAAGTCTTAGCAGCAAATAACTGTTTTAGTTATATGATGAAACATAATTACATTGTCCACTGTGTCATCTTTGCAGGAAGTCTGTTTTTAGCTTGACCACCCAGAATTTTTTGGTAATTCTAACATTTTTTCAAGTTGGAAAGAACCATGTAAGCCTCTAATTTCTGTCAAAGCATAAACACTAAACCCAACTAAACCCAATTTTGGAGCTACAAGTAGGTCTGCAACTGTTATTTTCACAAATCAGCCTTCTTTTAAATGTGGATTAATCAAATAGTCTTTTAATATATGGCTGAAATAATCACTCAATTAATCGACTACTCTGTCAACAGTAAATATTTTGCTTGTATGATAATAATTTAAGTCATTTTAAAGTAAAAATGCAAAATAATTTCAGTCCTTTCAGGTTTTCTAGTCAGAATTTTTGCTGGTTTCCTTCGTCTTCTATGGCAGCAAACTCAGTACATTTGGGTTTTTGACTGTTGGTCAGACAAAAGAATCTGAATATGTCAACTTGGGCTTTAGGAAACTGTGATTGGCATGATTAATCGATAAATGGTTGTAGGATTAAATGAACATAAAAATAACTGCAGCACATTTGAATTTGTAGAAAATAGTAAAAATAAGCAAATCTTGAAGTTAGAGAGCTGGAGTCAATGTTGTTGCTTTAGAATTGATTTAAAGAAATAATCATAATTGTCATTGATTAAGTTGTTTTTTCTTAATTTGTTTCAGCTGTAGTTAAGGTTTTTGGAGTTAGAAGGACAACATGTTTCTCTTAGACTTAAATTCCCTGCACATAAACAAATAGTCATCAGTCCAGCTGATCAGGTTTTCCCATGTCTCATCTCCTCCCAGGTGTGTCTGGATCTGGTCAGGCTCCTCCACTTTCTGTCCCAGTCTCCTCTGGGCTCCGTGGCTCTGCTGGACTTCCAGCCCCGGCAGTTTGTCACCGTGTCCGGCGAGCTGAAGCTCACGGACCTGGATGACGCCAGCGCCGAGGAGACGACCTGTCAAACGGACGCAGACTGCACTCTTCAGTTTCCACACAGAAACTTCACCCTGCCCTGCTCGACCCGGGGAGTGTGTGAGGGCCTGAGTGAGAAGAGGAACATTTACAACGCCTATAGGTGAGAAAAGTGATGGATTTACTGCATGATAGAGGGTGATGGATGGATGGAGCAGCAGCAACTTGGATGATTGCTTAAACATAGGCCCAACTGACACCTAAAATGTTGTTGATAGGAAAGATATGCAGCTGGAAGTTTGTGGTTTTATGAATAAATTGGTAGTTTCAGTGGAAAAAAAGGAGTTGTCTCTCTTTAAAAAACCTTCAGATTTTTGACAGCTTTATGGACCGTGTTTGTTTTAACACCCGTGTGAGACAAATCATGTTCAGTGGCAACTATGTGATGGGGCTTGTCTGTCTCTCTGTCTGTCTGAATGAGTTCTCTCTGCTTGGCCCCAGGTATTTTTTCACCTACCTGCTGCCTCACCAGGCCCCGCCCGGGCTCACACACCTGGTAGACCACATCATGAACTCCACAGGTGAGGCGTCTTGACATGATGCGACGTTAACTATTGAAGATCAGCAGGCAAATCATTCCATGATTGCAGTCGTGTAATGACATGCCTTGCTCTAAGTGCTTCTTTTAATGAGCTCGACAAGATGCTTCATGACATGTAACGCTGTAATGAATACAATTTGTTCTCTGTTGAGATCACACGATTGGGATTAGACAGGAGAGAACAAGGAGGGGAAAAACAAATCATGCCTTGTGGATGAGTATGATTTTATGCCTGTAGTCAGTTAGATCTTTTACAAGATTTAATGAATTGTGTGTGTCCAGGGGAGCTGAAGGCTGACATCAATCAAACGCTGGAGGCCTTTGAACACATCCTCCTCCTCTACAAGTCTGGCCTGCACCTGGACAACCTGCCTCCATCAATAAGCAGAGGTAAGAGCTTGTGGAATGAAGGCTGCTTTCTATAAAGTACAGTGGGCCCTCTTGTCGACCC
Organism: Centropyge bicolor; assembly: GCA_037975185.1. Taxonomy (NCBI): domain Eukaryota; kingdom Metazoa; phylum Chordata; class Actinopteri; family Pomacanthidae; genus Centropyge; species Centropyge bicolor. Next base: position 4,770,998 of record JBBMOC010000010.1, read on the forward strand.
GCTTTTCTTTTTTCTGGGAGAGAATGCTCTGGGTTTTTTTTGATCCCCCTTTTAGAGAAAACTCAGACAGTCTACACCTCTGTTTTCATTTTGTATCTTTAAAAAAATGAAGAGGGGGGTTGGGGTTGTTTCGCCTGTTCAGGCTGTTTTGACAGGTTTATTAGGCAGCTGGAATGAGAGGACAAGACCAACAAAGTGGGATTAATCCTGCATGTCTCTGGCTCAGAAAGCTCAGTCGGCGTTCATTTAAAAAAACAGTGCTGGGATTACATTGAGTTTTTCTTTACATAAGAAATGTTCTGTTTAAGTCTTTTGCCTTTGAGGGGAGTCATACAGAGACTTTTTGAAAACTTTTTCCCCAACTTTTGAATTTATTATTTTAAAAAAACCCTAGTTACCGTATTTCCACCTTTTGAGACTAGTTACAGTCAGTAATTTCTTTGCAAACTTTCCGTCCCACTTTTGTATTCTTTCCCCATAAGCACTGAAAGTCCTTCACATTACTTCTATTCAACTCTCCTCCACTCACTCCCCTGCAGCCCCCTCACCCCTCCCGCCAGCCGCTCCTCTCAGCTCTATGAAATATTAATAACAGAATGGCTGGCTGCGTTCCTGTGGTGAGATTTTCCGTCCCCCAGATGCTGGACTGTTTATATAGCAGCACTTCGTGAATTTAATCACAGATTCAGGGTAAAGAGGCCTGGGCGCCGAGGCCGACACCGGGAGGGAATGTTTCAGCTTAACAAGGAGGTGCCGTGAGTCCACCCTGCTGCTGCTGAGTGTGTGTGACAAGACTTAAAAAATGTGTGTGTGTATTATTTCGCCATATTGTGGGGTTGGTTGTAACAGAGGTCATTTTTGAGTGAAGAAAAAAACTGAGTTTTTTTATCTAGTTTATCATAGTTTAGTTTTTGGTTTAGTTGGTCAGTACACATGTTCAGTTTTTTGTCGAGAAAAAACAATATTCTCATGCAGTATCTGTCTGGTAAATGTAAAGCTACAAACAGCAGTCGGTTAGGTTAACTTCATACAGACTGAAAACAGCAAGCCAGCTTTTGTCCAAAGGTTAAAATCTACAACACCTCTAAAGCCTTAACACTAATTAACATGTTAAGTCTTGTTGGTTGAACAGACGTGTTTTAAGCCTTTGCTGGTTGACAGTGCTCCTTTTCAGTTATCAGTTCAGTTAGACATACAGTGTATCACACTAATCTGTAATGCGACGGCTGGAACTGCTTTTTTCTGGCAAGATATCTGATGTCAGATGGTAGTGATGATGATAATGTTACTCACGAGTAGTTTTCCAGGTTCGGGTCAGTTGGTCTTGAGCAAGAGTAGGAAAATACACAGCGTGACCCCTTTCCAGTTGCACTTGGCACAGCTTTAATTTCACTTCAGATGATTTCACATTTTAAAGCAGCGGAGAAGCTGGTTGGGACTTTGGAGCTTGACGTTCAGCTCTGAGGGTTACCTTGTAATGTCCACCATGAAGGCCAAATCACACGGCCACTTACTATCAGTGAGTTCAACGAAAGGTTTTCCCTTCATCTCTGTCAATTCTTGCACTTCTTCCCTCAGTTTGTAAAACTGTGTGTGAGCATATATAGTATGCGATGTTATTACTTGGGGTACTAATGCTCATGTTCATTTGGCTGTCAGGTCGGTCCTGATCCGATGCCCATACCTCAGTCAGCCCTCTCGCCGTGGTCCAACACTTTATTTATAGACAAAGCAAACAGACAGTAACTTGACACAAAACTTCACTGGAAAATGGGGGGACTTTCTTTATCTCTATTGCAGCAGTCAGAAACACTCCAAAACTCCGGTCATCCATTTTACACTTTTTAGATTAGCCAAATGAGATGTAATAGTAAGCTTTAGAGATGTTGATAGGTGTGTTGTTTTTTTGTTGCATCTGCCAGAGAAAGGCTAGATGTTTCCATCTTTATGCTAAATTAGCATTAGCTGCCTATTAACATGAGAGTAGGTATCGATCTTCTCATCTGACTCCCACCAAGAAAGCAAGTATGCATGTTTGAGTGCCAAATTGTTGCTTCTAAATGATGAAACAACCATCAGAGAGTAGAAAGACAAAAAAACATAAAATCCAAGATTGCTTCATTTTCATGTCTCCCCTTGAATTGATGACAAAGACACAATCAGCCAAATGGCAACAAAGCTCAAAGATGAACATAATAGTGTCTGTGTATGTGTGTGTGTGTGTGAGAGAGAGAGAGAGTGTTTGTGAGAAAGACATATGGTTTATCTATGATTCGATGAAGGAGGCCAGAATCTGATAAAGGCGTAGTTTCTTAAAGCGGTTGTTGCTGCATGTATGAATTTAATTGTGTGGCAAAAGGCAAAGGGTGAATCAATTTAAATCGCGAGCGCAGCCATAACTATGTGTGATAAGCTTAAGTGAAAGGAAGGCTGTTTTCCTGCGCTTCAACTTAAAGACAAAGAGCTTATATTTGTAAGTCTCTGTCTCCTCAACAGCTGAGGCCTCCCCAACAGGCCTCTTTTTTTTCTTCCCTGAGAAGGATCCTCCAAACACTCCTTCTCCTTGTTCCCTTTTCTCAGGCCCAGAAGGCAGATCGTCGTGTCTTATTCCTCTTAACAATACCCCCACACACACACCGGCTCCTGCCATTTAGGAAGGTTAACAGTTTGTAACAGTGTGCCTCCTACGTACAGACTTACAGACGAGGCTTTTGTCCAGTTCTGGTGTGTGTGTGTGTGAGAGGGAGACAGAGTGTGTGTGCAGGCACATGTGTGCATGCTTCTTTCTCATGGCTCCTGCTAATGTGTAGCAGATGATTTAAAGCCAGATGCACAAGACGTCTGACGGAAAGAGTTATAATGATGAATGTAATGCAAATGTTGGGCAGGCGAGAGGTGAAGGGATTTTTTCAGTTTGAGAGAGAAAAGCTCAAAATGGTGTCAAATGGAGATTATTTTACACATAATAGAAGTAGGGCGTTTGCATTAACATGTCTAACAAAAAAAATAATGTGTTTGTCTTTGCTGATTATTTGAAAAGTAATTTAGATTGGCAGAAGAATAATCAGCACAAATGCCAAAGGTTTTTCCAGTTTTCAGTTATGAGGATTTGCTGCTTTTCTTTCAGGCTTGTGAAAATAAAATGAAGTGTCTTTGTCTTAGCCAGACAAAACAAGCATGTTTAAAGACATTATCTTGGGTTCTGGGAAGTTATGATTATGAGAATAATCATCATCTTTCAGAATTTTCTTACTTACCAAGCAATTAAGAAAACAATTAGCAGATTAATCTGTAATGAAAATGATAGTTTCAGCCCTATTTTTCTTTAATAACTGGTGAATTAATTTAAAAGGTTAATGTTCAGATTCAATTTTTGTACTTCCTTGTGATGTACATGCAGCAGATAGGGAAAAATATTTTGTATGAAAATATTTTCAGGCATTTGAGATGTCCAAAAACATATTTGTTTTTCTATATGCAATATGTGCTCAACCTTTCTTTGGTGAACAACAAACTGTATCCTTGTGTTGCTAATCCTGCCAGCACTTGGTCACTAGACATTAAAATCAACATAAAAAGTGAGTCTGTTTAAGAAAAATTTGAGTCTGTACAAACTCAGCAGCTGCATGACAAAGTCTCTGTATCTTCACCCTCAACCTGTTGTCTTGCTTGTTCTTATCTGTATTCTCTTCCCTCGATGCTGCAGAGTATCAGTTTCCCCCTCCTCACAGATCATTAAACTTTCATCTTGTCCCCAGAGAGTGCTTTAAAATCTTTCAGTAGCCTTGTGTATTGAAGTGGCATCTCCTCTTCTGTGGTTAGATTACACCGTGATGCGAGGCATGGGGACCTCTGGGAACGTGGAGTACCGCTGCTGGCCGTCCTACAGCCAGCAGGGCTGCGTGCTGTCGGTGCACAGCGCCAGAGAGGCAGCATACATCTGCAACTCCCATTCACAGTGCAACAGCTTCACTCTAACGGGACAGAAGACGTGGACGGGTGAGTACAGACACACATGAGCTCCTCCTTTCTTTTCCTGTGTCTGAAAAAAAAACTATAAATGAAATCAGCCTCATGCTCAAATACTGAAATGCTCTATAATATGTAGTTATAATTTGCCAGTTCATCATGTCTCTCTCATGACTGCTGAGTAAACAGCCGCTGCTCCTTTAATCATTTCATGAAGCTTTTGAAAGTTGAACCATATACAGTTATTAAGGATATCAAGTCAAAGCATGTTACTTTCTTGATGTTGCAGATGTGTTTGACATGGCTCTCGTCCATCTTTTTGTTTTTTTCTGGTGCCTCACAGGTCGCCTCCTGGCCTCTTTCAGGAGCAGCTTCAGTCATCTGGTGCCTGATGGGACGTCAGAGGTGTACGTGAAGAAAACCAAAGCACCCGAAACTCCCACAGTGTGACCCGAGGAACAAACGGAACACTCCTGTATCGGTCGAGCCGGAGTCATTAGTGAGCGGGATGGGAGGTAACACTGCGATGAGAAGCAAAACAAAATGTCGCGCTCGAGATGAGACCTGCATCTTCGGGAGCATGTTGAACGCAGCTCGGCTCTGTGGGTTTGCAGGAGGAGCGTAGAGGCTGGGCGGAGGAGGAGGCGTTTGAAGTGAGGCAAGTGAATGTGATGTATTTATAGGGCTTCTGCTCAGTGACTGTTTGATCTGCCTGCCAGCTCACTGCCTCTGCCAACTACTATTTAAAGGGATTTCCCTTCAGGTACAATTAAGGAGGGGAGAGCCTTGTGCCCTCGACATGTCTTTTTTTTTTTCTACCTTGTCTTTATTTGCCATGTGTGCTGGCTTTCGTTCTGAGGCCGGGTCCCCGTTGTAGGATTTTTAAGCCAAAGAGGTAATAAGAACAGCGGCTGCAGCTCAGCGTTTGAAGCCTGAGGACGAGAAAAGAAAACAAGCTCTTATACAAATACACTTTGATGTTACTGCGCTGAGGTTGCGGCTGTTTTTTCATGGTTCCCTGGCCTAGCTGCGTTGTGGTACGAGATGGCAACAACCATGTAAGCATTTACACGTCAACAATGAGCGAAGATGATTAAAACCATTCCAGAGCAGTCTGTTTTCACATACTTTTGCAAACTTAGTTTATAGTGCTTAGTTCACAAATATTTATATGATCGAATGAAATGTAATTGTTCTTACATGATTGTGCATTATAGCGTACGTGCACCTTGTGGGTGAAACTTTTATTTTCAATGAAAAATTATTCACTTCAGTGTTTTTTATACTTCACTTGTTGTAATTGTACAGTTTTACAATTTTGTAATGATATAAATGTATTGTTTCTACATGTTGCTGTTGTGGTCATTTACATCTTTATTATATTAAGTCTAACTTTAACTAACAGCCTGTTTATTTCTCATTAGCACCTTCGCGTGTGTGTGTTAGTGTGAGTGTGTGTGTCAGTTGGGGGAGGTGAAACTTGCATGTGTACACTGACCTGGTTTTGTGTGTGTTTAAATCCTTTATCTGCTCGCGTGCCCCCACTTCTACAATGTGAATGGGTGAGAATGCAAACCTGCGGAGCTCCGCAGAGTTTGCACAATACCAGAGGAATGAATTGAAATGCCCCATCATGCTGAGCTCATTATGAGCCTTAATTAATACATGTAAATTAGCTTACTTACCAGTCCTTTCTTATGTTGAGAGAGGGGGCATTACTGTAAGACAAAGGCAGTCATCAGAGCTCAATCTGTGGTTTGCACACGAATGGGCTTGCCATCTGTGGCTGCCAGGAAGAACCGGGTGAGGTTGAGATAAGGGCAGGGCTGCAGGGTGGCAGGCTGAAGGATTTGTAAAGTCAGGACTTGTCGCAGCCACAGAGTCTCTGCTGGGAGAGAAAGGCCAGACCAAATACCAGTGATGTCCTGATAGGAGCCAGAGACCTTAGCAACAAGTCACCCCCAGCTCCTCACATATTTTCTATTGCTGTTAAACAAAGAAATGGAAAACTTTAATCCTGATGCCAAGGTAATGGAAATATTTAAAAATGTGTCCGTTACAAGAGTCCTAATGTCAATACCAAATGATGTTGAAACTACTCATCTTATAGAAGAACCATAAAATAACACAAAACTAGTTTTCATGGCAGAAAGAAAAACAAAGATCCCTAATTAAAGTACAATAAACTTCAGATATGTTTGAATGTGGTGACTCTTTTGCCATTCAGCCATACCACAACCACTGACTTGAAAAGGCATGCCCGGTCTGCAAATTACACTTTTACAGCTGGGACACTGGGGAGGCCTCGGGGTCCTCTTCGCCTCATGTTGGCCCCTTGTTGTCTGGACAAAGCCGGCTGATTAGAGTCTGATGGTGGAGATAAGGAGTCTGAGTGAGATTAGATAAGACCAAACCAACTCAGTGGACCAATGCAGCAGGACTGACTGGAAGGGCTGGTTGAACGGTGAGGAAACCACAGATGACCACAAAAATGTGAGCACAAAAATCAACACTGGATTTGTTGAAGGAGTAGTTTGAGAAATATGCTTATTTGCTTTCTCACAGAGAGTATGATATACTCAGATGTCTGTACAGTAAAGATACAAGGAGCAGACATTTAGCTTAGCTTAGCAAGACTGGAAACAGGTAGCTAACTTACCTTAGGTTTTTACAAAGCTAAAGCACAGTTTTGGGATAAATACTTATTCATGTTCTTGCTGAGAATTAAGTAATGTACAGTGTGGTATTTTATGTTATGTTGTTATATTATTTCTAGCATATATCTTTCTTTGTTTGGTTATCTTTCTTTCCTTGTATTTTAGATATTGAGCTCCTGTTGTGCGATATTTCATTATATTGTACATTATTTAGACTGTTCTTCTACTCCTATCTATCTATCTATCTATCTATCTATCTATCTATCCATCTATCTAGCTATCGATTTATCATAGCTATAGCTAGCCATTTAGCTTAGCTTAGCATACAGACTAGAAACAGGGAAAAACAACTAGCATGGCTCTGTCTAAACACGTGATGCCATTTCAGAAGGAAGTTACTGATCCCTGCCAAGAAATAATGTGGCCCATAATGCCCCCCAGTAAAAATGGTGAACTGTTATTCACACTTGCTCTTTGTACTGATTAAACAAACAAGATACAACATGTTAATCTATGAACTTCAATAGTTGAATTTTGTTGCCTTTGGACAGAGCTAGGCTTGCTAGTTTGTATGTTAGGCTAAGCTAACTATATAAATATTCCTTTAAATTGTTTTGCAAGTTAGGACTCAACAGTCATATCTCAAGAATTTGTCAAAGCAAGTAAAGTCGTTGACAGACGAGTGGCCGACTCGTTAAACTGGTCCCACATCATAAATTTTAAAGCATTTGTTCTCGAATAAGCTCTTCACTCTGATAACACGGATCACACCCCTCGAACGTCTCCCACTGATGAGCTTTAATTTATTGAAACCCGCAGCTGCGGTTCGTCCTCCTCCACGTCGGCTCGCAGAAGAAAACGTCTGGCGTCTGACTGGTTTGTCTTGGCACTCCTTGTGACAGAGATAATGGATGTTCTGGCTTCGTCTGCAGCTTGCACATGTTGTCTTGTGCTCAAATATTATGAAACACATCACAAATGCGAAGCGTGCTGACATTCATTAGGTTATCCAGATGACTGTAGTTTATTTTCACAGCACAACAATGCATCTTCGTATACGGCTAGATCCGAGAGCCCAGGGTCGGTGAATCGGCACAATGTTCTGCGGTCATTCCAGAGGCTGCTTCACAACACAGTTTTTGTGTTCTCAGTCGAGGCTGAAAGTATTTCATATATTCGACCCTAACTTTGTTTATTTAGCGGGAAATATGTGTAGGTTGAGCTCCTCTAAGCTTTTTTGTTTTGTTATGAATGTCATTTCTTGTTTAAGGATGTTTTCATCTGTGCATCGCGGTGAAGCAGTTAAAACGTGATATCATGTGGTATTGCCGTCCACATGTTCATGTGTGGTACACTGTTTCTCTGTTTTTAACCGTGTAATTGACAAGTTGGTCTTTTCTAAAGGTTCAGGGAAAGAGTGGGGGAGGAGGAAGATTGTTTTTTTAACTCGGCTCCATACCCCTCCATTTCTGTTTTTTTAAGTTTCCAGTTTCACCCGACTTGTTTCCGTCGGGTTTTATTCATGACCTCCATCTGGAAATAATATATGTTCACAAAAACAAGCCATCAGCAATTTTAGGGAAGAGTTGTGTGTGTGTGTGTGTGTGTGTGTGTGTGTGCATATGTGTGTGAGCATATGTGTGTGTGAAAGTGAAGTGAAGGGGACAATAGGGCCTCTTCTGTAGGGTTCAATCTCCGCCAGTGTAACAGTGTTAGAGCAATGAGGAAGACGTGTACGACTAAGCTAAGAACCAAAGCCTCCATCGCTCCCTCTTAAAATCCTGCTGCAATGCATTTGTGGTCTGGCTAAAGTCTTTGATTCGAATGCAAAGTTAGTCATCAGATGTAAGAAACCGCAGCTGCTGGGAGAAATTACGTGTCAGGCAGGTCTTTGGCAAAAATGTTTGACCTTGGCTCAGCCTAAAAATATGCATTAACTCAGTGAAAGCCTGCATAGTTCTTCAGGAAAGAAGATCTGGCTTGTGTTTGACTTGCTCACAGGAGCGTATGCAGCCTGTGACGGGAGAGATAGAGCAGATATTCACTCGACTCCGGGCTCACAGAACACCTCTGTGCCTGTCTGCCGCCTTGGCTGCGGTACACAGGAGACCGGCCGGTCACACCTGAGGGCCTCTGAAGAGTAGCCAGACATTTAGCCAGCCTGTCCCGAACACAGAGGTGTCTTAGTTTGCAGAGCGCTGTCTGTATATCTAACTGTCTAACTAACTATTTGTCTGTCTGCCTGGAGCCGATACAATCTCCTTTAGAGCCATAATGGCTTTAACAGACCCCGAAGGAGAGAGCAAGTAGGTGTGTGTGTGAGGAGAGGTTTTCATTTCTGTCTGTCTGCGTTGGGGTGGGGGTGGGGGGGTGGCTGGATCATGTTTTAAAAGCCCTGAAGTTAACCCCAGTCAAAAGGTTTATGCCTACCACTAAAGCCACAGAGGCATCTTGAAAGGTGTAATAGCTCACCGTTGTATCCAGTGACATCTCCATGGACCCACTGCATAGTTTCCTGACATACTGTAGAGCCGAGCTGATTACTGCAGTGCTTCACGATAGGCCTCAAAATGCAGCACTGGAATAAAAAAAATGCAGATTCAGAGCCAGCTTTTGAACAAAACCCTGGAACGGTTTATTTATTTCATGTTCAGTGGTTTAATTTACTGAATGTCTTGTGTTTGGCTAGCCTTGCAAAACCCTTTTTTGGTTATGAGATCCCCACATGTTCTGCTGCCCTGCATTCCCTCCCTCTACATCACAGCAGCAGTCTGGGTCATTTTTCTTTTGAAGCTCCCCCCCTCTCTGCCCCCACCTCTCTTCCTCACCAGTCCATCCATCATACAGAGTCTCTGGAACCTCCTTTCACCCCACCCGTCCTCCTCTGCTGCTGCCACTGCCCTCCCTCTCTGTTTGAAACTGCTCCTCCAGGCCAAAACCTCTATAGCTTTACTATTAATTTAGGCCTCCGCCGCTGCTGTTAAATTGTTCCACTCCATACATAACTTCATCAGTGTCCTCCTCCTGCCAGTCCTCCGCTGCTCCCGTCTCTTTCCAAGTCACAGCCCACAACCGCTGGGAAGCATCTGGAGTTTCCCTCGTCTTTCAACTGGCTGAGACCTGAGGGCAGGGCTGCTGAGGATCAGGAACTCTCTGTGTGTGTGTGTGTGTGTGTGTGTGTGTGTGTGTGTGTGTGCTGACTAAAACTGCTGTTCAAATCAAAGTGCCTGCCTTTTGTTGCGTGCTCTGGAATCCCCTCCGTCACACCTCGGCCGTTTCCCAGCGGGGGGACGACTGCCCCCAGCCAGAGGAAGTCTTCCTTCTCCACAGTTAATCCTCTACCAGAAATACACTGCGCCCCCCCGCTGAGTCAGACTTATACACAAATTAAATGAATTTGTGCCTTCAGGGCTTTTCATTTGATACGGTTTTACAATTCCCTCAAACACAGGGACAACTTGTCCCTTTTTTTTTTTTTTGACCTTTTCATTTTACGCGTAATTAACAAACATTCTCCTCACATTAATCTTGAGGCTTTTTTTTGTTTTTTCTCATGACTGCTATGCAGATGTATAACCCTGAAAGATGAGGAAGAAAACACTTTGTTACTTTAAATAAAAGCACTTTGTGTCTTTCTTCTCCTACTCTGTACACAGTTAATCCGCATTTTTATACCCAAATATAAAGTACTTGAGATTATGAGGGTGTGTATGATTGATGCCTTACTTTTGTCTGTATCTGTTTGTACAGTATTCAGCAGTTCCTTGTCTTGACATGACAGGAAGTACAGATCAACCAAGTAACTATAATCAGATTTTTTTTTTAAAAAGAACAAAGTAACTAATTACAATTCCCATCGTAAAACTTGTTTGTATTCTCTCCTCTGCGGCACAATGAAGTGCAGCTTCAGTTGCTTTGTGCAGGTTGTTAAACCTGTGGAGGGCTGTGAAGAGAGCTCTTTGCCACAAGTCCCCAATTAGGGTTCTGCCCACACAGCTATAAAACAGTTAGTGGAATCATTCAGAGGCCGCGAGATTTAACACTATTAAGAGTTCATTAGTACCTGCATACACTGCTGCCATGGGAGGATCATTAACATAGAGCCGTTAAAGGAGGCTAGAGGCCATTTTACCCATATTAATTAAGCTCCCTTTTGACCATCACCTGTAGTGGTCCTATCCCTAAAAATATATTGTGTTTTGATACACGCTCTATTTTTATCTTTTTATCTTATTAGTGAGGCAGTTTTAATTGTCACCTTTCAAAAAAAAATTTCAATTTTAAATATTTGTTACATATTTAAAAATATTTCATTCTTCCATCTTGTCTTAAAATTATTTATCTGTTAGTGATTTTTAGAGATTTAAAAACACAGTTTTTAAGGCTTTTAAACCCTTAATCACAGGAGGGAACTGAATACACACTGCACCTACACATAAAAATGACATTGGCAAACTGAGATTCAACATCATTATACATATGTGAACTGATGACATTAATATGAAAACATTTGGCCATGTCCAATACAAAAATTAACTTGCATTTAAAAAAAATAAAATAATGTGAACTAATGTTTCCAATAATGTATAACATTAAATAATAAAATACTAAATTAATTCTGAATGCACATGACACAGAATGTGCACAACATGAGGCAATAACCAATATTTACTACATCTAATTTAAACCTACAAAATGAACTATTACTTAGTTAACTACACAAGCAAATAACTTGCAAAAAAAATTGGTGTCATGTCTCCCATTTAGAAAGGGCTGGTGCACTGAGTGGATGTGAACTGAAGAAAGTGGTAGCAACTTGTTGAGTGAGCAGCTGAAAAAGACAGAAATTGACTAACACAGGGGAGGGGAGAGAAAGAAAAACATCTGTAGAAGGAGAGAGTGGTCAAGCTAGAGGTCGACAGAGACAGTGATGGATTGAAACTGATGAGAAAGGGCAACATGTTAGAGAAGCCACCATGTAGTTTCTGAAGGATGATTTGAAATTGAAAAGCAAAAAAAGTATGTATATTTATATTAACTGAAGTAATAAAAATATTGATATATATTATGAGACATTTAAGCAACACTTTATGGTAAAGTTGGAACTGATTAAACTGAGCACACAGAGCTGGATCAGTGCCACATGAAAAGCACAGCACACTTACTTTGATGGAAATTACAAACGGTCACTATCCATCTGGTTTCAGGACAAAACACAGTGCAATTATTGCTAGCACTTTGTGCAGCATTGTGCAGCCCTTTTATTTAATTTATCAAAGGAAACTGACCATGAACCACTGCTGAATAAACTTTTTTATATGTAAATGTGCAATCAAAGAGTGTAAATGCAGGGAAATTGTTGTCTGAAGGGTTTACCAAAAATGTTCCACAGGGATCTACATTAGGTCCTATTTTATTTTCAGCTTGATATGCATTATTGCTGCATGGTAGCTCATTAATATTCTGATGACATGATTCTGTACTGTTGCCCTAGTTATGTTTGTTTGGGGTTTTTTGGCAGTCATATATCTGACCACCGAGCTTAGTATCCAGGTGATATTTCAGGCAGGAATACTCCAATGGTACAAAAGCTAAGCAACATTTTGTCATCTACTTCCATCATGTTTAAAAAACTACTGTGTATCTTCAGTGACAGATGAGGTCTAAGGGCATCATAGAGCCTAATCAATTTGCGTTAACTTCTTTGACTCATTATTTTTTTCTATTAATTAATATAATCAATTAATCAAAATTTTATGTGTTATTTTGACAGCCGTTATATGTGTACAAAGTATACTTTATACAATATGTGTATAAAGAGAGCCTTTAGAGAGCCACCCAGAAATGACATAACAAGTGGGAGAATAGACCTCAAAGGTCCCCCGAACTATGCAGACATCTATTGTCAGACTATTCAAATAACATTTACTTAGCTTTTACTACCATTTGATGGTTCTTAATTGCGCCTGATTGTTCCTTTTACGGCTCTCAGTACTTTATTACTACTGTAAATTTTTAGCTTGCAACCTGTTTTTGTTGTTCTTATCACTTTCTTTATTGTGACAGGATTGAAAATGAGAGCTTGTCCTGCGTTTCCTGCCTTTAAATAAAGATAAAGCCATTGTTTTTTTGTCTATTACCATAATTGATTTAAATCAACACTTCACCATTGACTGTTGACAGGGTTGATTCCCTCTTGCAGAGAGTGAGTGTACTTCAGCAGACAAGTAGCATAATATCACTGATTTATATTTGACTGCTGTAATAAGCCTGGATAAAGGTAAAATCTCTATCTACAAATAAACACAGATCTTACAGTAACCAGGCCACTGCAGCTGTCGTAAATATGTTCTCATATTTCAGAGCCTGACTTCTTCCAATAACCTAGTTTCTGGTCGTCTGGTAAACATTGCATTGCTATGCAAGAATCCAAGTCCTGAAAACTCATATTAAACTACTTTACAATCTAATTAAGCCCTATTTTAGACACTCTGGAGTATATTACCTCAGCTGAAGTAATTGCATGTGATTATTAGTGAGTAAAAGCAGTCACAGTGGTGGATATTCCACTTTTTGTTTGCCAGAGCTCGAGAGGTCGAGAGGTCTTTCTGGGTGAAGGTTTAGGTTACGTTTGCAAAAGGGCCTTCAAGCTCTTCTGCAAACAAGAGTTGGGGAGCAAACATCAAAGCAGGTCCTGGTGTGAATGCTTGGCTGCTGTGTTAAGTTGGGGGGGTGTTACTGATAGGACCGGAGGACAGATAACAGAGTAAAAAACCCTCCAAGATCTCATCACCTGTGTTGTCTCACAATCAGAGATAACCCTGGTCCCTGATACTAAACCCTCACCTCTCTGACACGGGTGCTGCTCGACAAGTTACCATCTGACCCCACTCAGTCACATGCTGGACCTTTCCCTCGTGATAATCCTCCTAGTCAAGTGACAAAGGGTCAGCTGAGTAAGCTGAAAAGTAATTCAGGAATGAGGGTATGGAAAGGTCTGCGGTGAGCTTAATCAAAGCCGCACAGCGTTAGTCCGTTCCGAGGAACATTTGTGCACTCAAGTGGGCCGGTAATCTGTACAGCATTATGAAGTGCCTGGCAAGCACTTTTCTTTGTCTCTTGTGTTATGAAAGGACTTAGAGGGAGACAAAGCTGGCTGCGATCTTTGATTCCCCTGCTTTTCCTCTTTGTGGATTCGTCTTAATGTTGCCTCTTAACGTCTCGTCTGTTTCGTTAAAGGGAGGACGTTCTGTTTTTCTGCTCCCCCGTCTGTCCGTCTGCGTTTACAAGAAAATTGGCAGCAAATGCAGCTCCTCGGAAACGCCGCCTCTGGCTTTTTTTATGAGAAATAAAACAGACCGTTGAGATTAAGTTTAGCTGTCAAAATTGCAGTCTTGAGTACAGAGTCACTTGACCCTGGAAATTTCTTGGTATCCAGGCCGCTTGAGGAATTGGAGACAACAAAGGCTTTCTCCTGATGTGAACAAGCTACCATTCAATGAGACACAAGCTCCCCCCAGAGGAAAGAAAAGCTGCTGCTGCTCAAGAAGTACTGAGCTTTTTTGGAATAAAGCCAGGTTTTGGCCAACCTGTCTCTGAAGGGATGAGGAACTTTATGCGTTTTCTGATACTGGCTCAAGGGATAAGGAGAAAATGATACTGGAAAACAACTGTGGCTCTGAAAATGTTATAGTGAATTTGAAGGAATTTGAAGAAAGAAGCAATTTTCTTTTTTTCTTTTTTTCTTTTTTTTACTTGAATAGTCAGATGTATGTTGTAGAAAGTCCATGTAATCATGTCTAAGAAGGAGTGCCATATGTAAGGGAAACAGTATCCCAAAGGAGGACTGTTGGTTACAAATTTAGTGTCCAATAGCACAGTGTGTGATGTTTGATTGGCATATCCACTGGCCACTGGTCAGATTGTTGAAAGAGGGAGAGAGAGGGGAGAGGACAAGGAGAAAGAAAGTAAAGTAATGACAAAGAGAGTCTCACAGCTTAGAGCCTAAAACAGAGTGTTTGACCAGCAAAAACAAGGAGGCACAGATTCCAAAGAAGCAGCTGACAAGAGAAGACACTGTCCTGATCCTCGTCTCTCTGTGGCCATGTCTGACTGTGAGGGGCTTACTACGGGTAAGCGAAAACGCTCACATGTGCCTGCATTTGTGTTCAAGAGAGATATATGAGGTGCGGATCGCTGTATATACACGCATGTAAACTGTTTGGGTTCGTCAGGCTCCATGTGTGCGTTTTGAGGGTCTTTCTAGGGCCATCTTGTTCCAGTTGTAGCCCTCCATTGAGACAGCTCACCCAGCAAGTATTCAGCTGCAAAGAGGAGCTGGGTTCAGTTTGGGCCCTTATATGGAAACTTGGAGAGTATTCCCTCTGGTTTCATCAAAATAATGCAGGATGACTGTGCAGAAGTTTTAATCAGAGATATGTAGGGAGGCAGGCAAAGGAGAGAGGTATGAATGTAGTTGTCTCTCAGAGTTAAGGAAGATTTGTGGATACAACAATACTGCATGTGACCTGTCTGCTCCAGGGTGGTTGAGGACGAATAGTCTAAAGATGTGTGGTGTGTATGTGCAGGTGCCTGCTTGTGTATGTGTGAGTGCCTGCATGCTGTGTGTGTGTGTGTGTGCAGTTAAGCGTTAAGTGAAGGGTCATTTCCAGCAAGTGCAGCCGAGCTGAGAGAGGAGGTGAAGCCTTTACTACCACCGACAGAAACAATCAGTTATAAATAGAAGCCATCCTCTTGTCTTGTTCTTTCACTCACTCATGTTTTAGTCTCTTACTCCTTCCCTCTATCTCATCTCTCCCTGTCCTTTATCTCCTCTTTTTCTTCCTGTTTCCTCCCCTCTCTGGCTCCGTCCACACTTGATTCCCTTGATTAAACATGACTCAGCAATTTGAGGACCGTTTGATGTTGTCAATTACAGAAACCACGGCCTGTGCAACAACTGCCAAGATTGTAGTTATTGTATTTGATGGGCAGCTGACCACACCTCCATTATCTATCATATCATGCACTAATGGATTTGCCAGGAAATGACATCAAAATCAGTTAGCTGAATCACTGTGATTTACTTTCTGGCACTGAAACACAGTGTTGCTCTCTGTTTTGTCTCCCCCTGTCTTGTTAAGTCCACAAACTGATGAAATAACACAGTATCTTGTTGTTTCTCACTTAAAGCTTTCGTTATTCACATGCAGGTGTTTTTTGTCAAAGGGAAATTTCTAAAATCTTTTGTGTAATATTTTAATACTGACATTTTGTATTTCCAGAAACATTTGGATATTGGTCAGCAGAGATTAATCAGCTTTTTTCAATTCACAAGAACAGATGTTTGCATGCAAAGACGACAATGTAATGGTGAACCTTCTGAGGATGTGTGGGAATGAAGATGTTATCTGAAGGAAACGGTACTTGTAGAAATATACAGTTTAGAAAGTAGCCCAGTAGCAGGATTCAGGTTCAGTTTCAGTAAACCCTTAAGCAACATAGAAGAAATTTATTTCCAGATTGTGACAGAAGTAATACAAACACCTCTCTTGCTGCCTATATAAAGTTGTATATTACATTTAAGTTATGGTCTGTTCTGATGTATGAAACAACCCTCTGAGAATAGGTCTTTTTCACAGCAGACATTTTGACTTGTCTTTGTAGGAAGAGCACAGGTGTTGCTGATCAGAGTAATAACTGTTGTCACCATTGTAACTCCTCTTCAGTCTGCATTGAGTTGCATGAGATGAGGACCGACGCTTTGATTTCTGTGTGGACTTTCATTGCCTGGTCAGCATACATGGACAACCCATAGGTCAGTCACATTTGCACATCAACCTCAAGGCACAGCTCTACAGAATAATTGCAAATGTCGATCTGTATTCCAATTAAATTTGCTTTGACAAAACATAACCAATTTAGCAACATTTAAGTAAGTTCAAGTGTAAGACTGTGACTGTGGATACATGCACAAGAAACCCTGAAACTGAAGCAGCTCAATTGAATTCGGTCATTGTTAGTTTTAATATTTATTCCTTTGCTTTTCCCACTGTGACATGTAAAAGTTCTGCTGTTACTATTTGGCATTTAAGATGGAGTTTTTAATAATGCAAGGACAGAATTGTGGATTTTAATGTTTCACTTCCAAAGCAAGCAGCTGCAGTTCAGAAAACTCCCTGCAGGTGGCAGTATTTGCACATATTTATTGATGAGAGTAATTTAGTGAGGAGAAAGCACAGGGTCATGAAAAGTGGAAGTTAAATAGGGGGGAAAGGATAAAAATGGGGGTTGGGAATACAAAAGGAGATGAGGGACAAAATGGGGAAATTGAGATTTGACAAAAGAAGGGAAGTGAAATGGGAGGTAAGGAATAAAGGGGCCCGCGACCCTGCAAAGGAGTAAGCGGTAGATAATGGATGGATGGATGGATGGATGGATGGATGGAATAAAGGGGGAGACTGTGAGAGTCTGTCTCAGAGGAGATCAGTTTGGTGAAAAATAAAAAGCGGCTCTGGCTGCTGTCTGTCATGTAACTGAGAATTATGGGGGCATCAATGGGAGCTGACAAATCTTAATTTGACAGAAAACCACCAGCACCCAGTTACCACTGTCTGCAATACAAACACTGTACATGGGGACTTGTGTGTCTGTGTGTGCATTTTTATATCCGGGTTTAACTGGCTGCACACCAACCCATGGGGACTTCCTGTCACCATCAGGGAAGAAATTAAGGACACTACAGATCTTGGTTTACGGGTTGGGATTAGAATTAGGTTAAGGTTAGGGTAAAGGTCTGGAGAATGTATTAGGTTGACGGAGTGTCCTCTTGGGGTTAGTGATTCAAAATGTGTGTGTGTGTGGGCATAGTAGAGCGACTGTGTTCAGAAATGCAGATGAGAGATGAAGATGGCATCATGGCCCGCTGACGTCAGCCCTCCATCTGTGCCCTGAATATGAGGACAAGTAGCTCTGCTGATGTTAAGGCTATTCCTCATGTTAACACACCGGCTGAAAAATGGGCCATTTGTCACGCAGGTTTGAGCAAAGTCACCTGCAGTTTTGTGTTGTGTGTGTGCGAGACGTGCAGGGAGGAGCACGACTGCCACTACATATGCATTAGAGTCAACTCTGCAGCAGACGCCAGATTTCCTCAGCAGAGTTTATTTTAGGCTGTATCGATTGAAGGACTGAGTTGCTCTGACTTTGAAAGGAGCAGGAGAGGAGAGACCAGCAAGCGCAGGAAGAAATGGTATTTGATGCAGAAACAGTGAAAGCAAAAGTATAACATGAAATGGAAAGAAAAAGCATTCAAGAATTCATAGTTCAAAGCCATGGTCAGATGAGTTTTGTGTGCATTCACAGTGTACAATATACACTGTATGTAGTACAGAGAGATAGAGTAGAGAGTTCTTGGTTGTTCAGGAAATGGGGGAAGGGTGTACATGGATGTTTCAGCAGCCAAGTCAGATGTGATTAATGTTGTCGTCGCTTGAGAGAACACACAACCCTGCACACTCTGGGATACACAGTGTGCGTGTCCATATTACACACCATAGCACTGCTGGACTTTCATGGTAGTGATGAGGTGGATTTAAGTTCCAGTCCTTTAGATAAATGGATTGTTCTCACAGCAATACAGAGTTAACAAATTGCAAAGTCTCCTACTGACCTGCAAGGTGCTGTTTTCCGCTTTTTTTAATGGGCGCTGACAGCAAAAGTCGCATTAGTAGATTTCCATGGACTGCCGTCCACTGAATTACACCAGTCCTGTTCTACTTCCCCGTCCAAGTTATACCTCATTAACATATAGATTAGATGTAGAGAAGTCAGTCTGGTTTATAACCCTTCTTCCCCACTTCTATTGCATCATTAGTATAAAGGCGAGGAGGTCAGGCTGGGAGGAAGGAGGCAGGAAGAGATATCAAAGGTTGACACAGGAGCTATGATTGCTCGAGTAGTACCACATAATATAATTTGATATGGTCACGATGTTATGAATGCTGTACTTCTGTGCAGAATAATACAGCAGGCTCCCTTTACTGGCATGTTCTCCATGTCTCTCAATGTTCCTCTTTCTGTTCATGCTTGTCCTCTCAAAATTGTTTGCATGTGTCCTTATTGAAAATCTAATCCTGTGCTCTACACATATTCAGTATCTACTGCATACCTGCCCACACCATCCTGGATAAAGGAGCACTTTTCCTTCTATGAGATTATTTATTTTGAAAGGGTTTCCTTAGCCAAATCGAGGGTCTACAGATAAAGGGTGTTGTATGTTCTACAGATTGTAAAGTCCCTTGATAGGACTTTCACTTTTGTGTGATTTGTGTGCTATATAAATAAAAATGACTTGACATGAGACCCAATATTCAACTGCCAGACAACAGAGCCCCAGCAGAGCCAGAGGTGTTTAATAAAAGGTGAATCTGTCATCTCTGAAAAGCTCATAGTGAAGATGAAGTGTTATGTGTGAGCTGGTTATGTCGTCAGACTCTTAACACTGACTGTATACAAACCACTGGGGCTGACTGGACATTTACATTTACTTTTCAAGGGATTCTATATTTGGAAGATGAATACCATTAAAGTATCTGACTATAATGATCATCCAGTCTGGCTGGTTTGTGTGACTACCTAGAAAAAAATTTCCTATAATTTGACAGTTACTTGCTTCATTAATTAAGGCAGAGTTTGTTTCTTTTAGCCAGAGCTGGCTTGCTGTTTCTCCTCAGCAAGAAAGCAAATACATGTATTTCCCAAAATGTTGCGTTAGTCCTTTAAGGCAGTACTGATGCTCAGGGTTAGGATTAGGAGTGAGAGGTAGCAGTCCTGTGATTATTGTTGCTATGTGCCTCTAACATGCTGCATGTGCCAATGGCAGCTGGTGACAGTTAATGCCAGGTTTAAACGGTGCACAAGCTCCAGCTTCTGAATGTGGCAGATTGTGTTATACAACAAATCATAAAACTCTGTGAGGAATAAAAGACTTTATTGTTTGCATAAATAACCCTATGGGGTGGCATGGTTCAAAAATCCTGATTCCCTTCCTGGTTTTGCAGCAATTAAATTTAATGGTCTGATTGTAAAATGAGAGTCAGGTGATACTAAGCTGAGTGTTTACGTTGGTCAGTCAAGATAATGAAATGATCCTGTTCTATAGGGAGAGACAGCTTTTTATAATATACAAGTTGGCTTGTGGTTTGGTGACCTATAATTCTTCAGTGCTGTTTGATGTGTTATATATTAAAAGAGGAGCTGGAGGACGACATGTAACGCTGCTCCACAGCCTCAGGATTAGGAGCTATTTACAGCCCAAAAGCAGATTCTCCTCTTCTACGCTCACGTGCCTTCTCTGTCGCTCTCCCATGAAGTCTGCCTTCGCACGGCATCCATAGAGACTTATCAGGGGATAGGACGTCTTTCTTTTTAAGCCTCAGCCAGCAAACACTTCATCACTATCATTCACCTTGAGTCCAATGAGCACAGTCTTGTTTATGTTGCTGTAGCACCACACCAGGGCCGGTATTTACAGATTTATTTTTAGAATTCAAACGCTGAACAAGCATTATTCTGATCCATTTACCCATATAATGCTGTTATTGAAAACACAAGCAGGTCCAATAACAGGGTAAGAGTCAGTATTGATGTTAAAATCTTTCAAATGCATTATCACAGTGAGACTTGCAAAACACTTTCTCACGACTCCCTCTTTCTCTACAATGATTAAATGCGGGTAAATGTGGGGTTTTGTAGATAATACAGAGTCTGGCAGGGATTTCTACATACGTAATGCTATTAGAGTCCATGACCAAAAGACTGCACTAAAAAACACAAGTGGTGACCCAGTTTTTCTGAACCATAACATCATTATTTGGCATCGCTGCTGCTTGTGTGGTCCACAAGAGTGAACTGCAGTGTGTTGCTGCCATTTGCTTTCATCCCGAAGCCTTGTTTCTCTGCACTGATTGCACAAAAATATGTCATACAAACCTGTGTTAGCTGACTGTTTTCAGTGGGTTGGATAAAATATTCATTTTTTCATATATTCATTTAGAAGAAGAGTCTGGTGCAATGGATTACACAAGTATTGACACATGCTTATAAACAGTGTGATATTCTGTTCTGAATATTTTAGCCACACATGCATGTCTATGAATATCCACAACTACTGGCTGGACTGCCATGAAATTTGGTACAGACATTCATGGTTGAATCCTAATGGCATTGGGGATCCTTTTCTTATAGCACCACCAGCAGGTTGACATTTGTGGTTGAAGAGTGAAATGTATCAGCAACTGTTAGATTGGAATGAAATTTGGTAAACACACACATACATGTTCACCTCTGGATGGATTGTAATAGCTTAGAAGGCCCCTGGACCTATTCTCTAGCGCCATCATGAGGTCAGAATTTATGCAATACTTTGACTAAATACCTGCAAAACTAATGACCTTGCCATCAGCCGCAATTTAGCTTAGTGCTAATTAGCAAATGTTAGCATGCTACCACTCTAAACAAAGATGCTAACCATGGTAAACATGAAACAACTATTATTATATGAACATCAATATGTTAGGATAATCATTGCAAGCTTGTTTGCATGCTAAAGTTAGCATTTAGCTGGCACAGATTGACTCATATGGCTGTAGACTGGCTGTCTTATTTAGCTTCTTACAGTAATGATGTAATAAGGACGGCAGGTGAGATGGTTCACTGAGATAAGTCACAGCTCATGCATCATATTATGGGTTTGAATGGAGCATCTGTGTTGCTGTGAGAGTCCTCACATTCTGCCTGATGCAGCCCCTTCTGGTCTCTCTCCCCTATTGAAAGTAGGTCACATTTCCTCCACATAATTCATGATGACAAAAACTTTCAACAGCTCTTCTTCATGGATTCTCGTTGATTTTGCAGGGTTAAACTACTTATTTCGCTTTCAAACACAGCAGACAGTGGCTTGTCGGTTTTCTCATGTTGGACAAGGCTTTGATAAATGGAGCATCCACTGATTACTGACACACAGAACGTTGTACACAGTCTCTTTACTTTAGGTCCTTGAGGCTAATAATGTCTGATATGAGAGCACCAGATTTCATAATTCATTGTCATAAAATGTGTTTTAATCTGGACTCGACACCCATTCTGCTTAGCATGTATCAGGAATGACAGGCTATTTTTCCTGCAGGTTGGAAATGATGTATTTTCCACCAGTCACTCAGCTGATTGACTCCCCTCCCTCACATCCAGTCTATCTCTCCCCGTCTCTATCTCTGCTCTCCTGTCCAGACAGTTATTAAAAGAGTGAACCTGTCACTCACACACAGTATTACATCCTTTGCTGCTCTGGCCTCTTCTCACCATCGAGGTGCATCAATAGCACAGCTGCTGTTATGAGATGTCACACTGTCACGCCTCGAGCATTGATCTTGGGCTTTATCGACCAAAGCCGAAGGTAAGATAAGATATGAAAAGATAAAATATTGATGTTGCTAATGGAGAAAGTTGGACATTTCAGTATCAAGGAAAAAGATACACTAACTGAAGATTAGACAGGTTTTAAGAATATACCTGAGATATTTAAAATTCAGTGTTTCTGTCATAATTACTTTTTCTGTGTCTGTTCAACATCTATAAAAGAACAAGACTAAAAATTTAAGCATTTTTAAGTCTCTTGTACTGTATGTTGGCAAAGTAACCAGACTGCTGAGCTCATGAATGAATGCTATCACCAGGGAAATAAATGAATAACGTATCGTAACGTTTCATGGTGAGGATACTCTGCCCACTCTTTCCTGTTGACCCATATTAGGTGACCTTTGCTACCTGCTGCTACTTGTACACTAGATTGCATATTCTGTGAGTGAAAAATAAATCATCTCAATTTTATGTTTGACTTAGATACATTTATGAACAGCTACATCTTTTTTTCCAGTGTATTCAATTCTGTGATCTTACTTCCTTATACGATGACCAGCACTTTTAAGAAGCCCTTGAAAAACTTTGGTAAATCTGGCAACTTTCCCAGTGTCATTAGCATATTGTAATGTTTAACTAGTTGGAGCAAATCTTTACAGAGCTGCCTAGAAACATGTTCATAAAGATTTGTACACAGTCTTTAGTTGTCAAGCTTGACTGTAAAAAAAAAGTACTTGCTTTTCCCAGGCTTTGTTTAAAACTCAGTGTTTCATTAAGTCTCCAGGTTGGATTAATTCATGGTGTAAAGCACAAAACAGCCCAGTAACCAGGACAGGCACACAGATGGTGGCTGGATCATACAGAGGATTGACCTTGTTTCTTGCTCAGCTCTGGATTTGATTGTGTATAATCCTGGCCCACTGACAGACTGACTGATCAACTGTGGATAAAATGAATGTCAGCAGTTTCTTTTCTCTCCCTGGAAGAAAAAGAAGAACAACCAGTTCAGTTTGAACATGACCTTCAAGTGGCTCCTGAGAACCAGAACTGTAAAAAACAGAGTCAGCAGGCCAGGTGAGAAAGCCTTGCTAAAGTGCCCTTAAGCAAGACACTGCACCTCTGCCAGTGCATTATGTAAGATAGCTGCATGCACCCTGACCCTCTTTTTGTCTCAGCATGGTTTCCATTTAATCTCTTGTAAACATTGATTTGCCTTTAATATCTCCAGAAGTTGCTTTAGATTTACAAAGAGCATTCATCATGTTAGTACCAGGTCTGTGCTTGTTTTAACATGACATTGAAGATACAGTGTGTTTACACTGAATGAAAGAGTCCAACCCAAGACGCCATGGTTTTTATGCTGTGTCATCACATCAGATGGAAATACCCAAGATACTGGGCATCATGTACCTTCAGTTCAGCCCGACATACTGTATAGGGAAACCTAAGGTATCTCCTTTAGAATTTTCAACACATTTCTTTAGGTGACTGGTGACTAACACAAGAAATCCTGAAATAACAGATTTTTTTTGAGGGAGGGACAGGAGACACAGGTTGTGGACATAACATGGACATATCCCTTTTTAAGATAATACAGCAAACATGTTAACACTTGCTTATTTACACATACAACAGTTACAGAGCAATGTTTTCATTCTTTTTTTGAGTTCATGTTTCTTCAGTATTCGCCTTTGTTTTTGCTATATCTGTCTCTTTTGCTGCTAAATGCTGCACTATGATTACTAGCTAGGTGCTAACTGTGACTGTCTGCTGTTTGCTGCAGATCAGGTACTTTACAGTAGGTTTTTAGAGCTAACAATGAGCTGAAACTCGCTATATAGCTACAATACATGCAATGCTACTCACATTAGACTTTGTCATACTGGGATTATAAAAGTCTTGATTATAGCCACTTCATTGTAAATAGGAAAAATAATTGTCTCATGTTCAGTTGAATTAAAAAGTAATCCATATCTTTAGATCATGGTTGCCCCAGTTAGCATATTTAACTGGGGCTCGCAGGGTGCGTGTTGTGGGCTGTACTGCATATTTAAAGTGCGATATCGTCACATCTGC
This sequence comes from Centropyge bicolor, assembly GCA_037975185.1. Lineage (NCBI taxonomy): Eukaryota > Metazoa > Chordata > Actinopteri > Pomacanthidae > Centropyge > Centropyge bicolor. Next base: position 4,795,117 of record JBBMOC010000010.1, read on the forward strand.
ACAGCACTATCCTGTTTATATTGTACGTGTGTGGATGTGTGTGCACGCTCTGGATTCACTGATGGGTGGTGGGAGGGGGGAACAATAGGGGGACATGGAGAGAGGAGGGGGGGAGAAGCAGCGGTTCCACCACCTGCCACCCGCTGGGCTGTAGGTGGGGTTTAGGAAGCCAGGGGGGAGATTTTGGAGGGAGCATACCCCAGTTTTAGCTGCCTCTCCTCACGTGAGCATATGTACAGAGAAAGAGACCTGTCCCTAATCTAGATCCCAAATCTGCCCCAGAAACAGATTTGCAATAATCTGAACCCCTTCAGACAAAACACCAGCGTGACTTGCAGCCTGCAGAACAAAAACACAAAGGATGTTTACAGTGTGCTCTGCTTTCGTTATCTGGGCGGTGAGCTGCATAAAATTCCTTTCTGTATCTAAAGCAAAACACTGGATGTCGTGGCCTTGTTGTGGTTAAAAAGAGTCTGAAATGTAATTGCACAGTATCTAAATAAATGCAAACACCTTGGTGGATTTCTCCATATTCCAGTTGTAGATAAGAACATTAACTGTAGCTGCAGACAAAGAGCAATGTGTACAAATGGTGTAAAGGTCAACACTTACTTTCTCTGTGTTTTGAAATGTAATTTCCTTGTGATTTTACAAAACAACTATTGCAGTGTGCAAATGCAACACCGACCTACAAAGAGCACCTTGTTTTCTCACATAATCCCAGCTGCTACTGAGCTCGGTGGCTTTATGTTATTTTGTAATAAGCGAAGCAGAGTGCAGTGTTTTCCTGAGGGAAAGAATACAAGGGCTGTAGCTCCGAGGTCAAGCACAGAGGCCTTGAACCATAAACTGATCAACCGTTAAAAGGTGCTTCACTGCATCCCTTTCATCCTCCTGGTAAAGGTCGAATTGAGCCGTGTCACCTTTGAACCATCGATGACTATGTGAGATACCTGCGCAGAAAGAGCTTCACACAGACAGATTATATGACACCTGCTTAGCTACTATAAAAACAGAAACAAATGCATCCTTTCATTGGTCTTTTCCCTCTGCTGTCTTTAGAGCGTCCTTGCCTTTGTGTAATTTTTGTCGGCTCTGTCTTGTGATCTAGCAAGAAAGGGGGAACGTTGAATGAATGAATGCATGACATGAATATAGGCCACAGACTCTGTCTTCTTTAGCCTTGTTATTTTTCCCTGCAAGCTTGAATTATAAATAATGCAAAGAGCCCCCCCACCCCTTTCACATGCACATACAAAAGCCCCAGTTAGAATTAAGAAGCGCCCAGTTTTTTTGGGGTATCCCCCTTTTTTCCCCTCACCAAACTCCCACCCGGCTCACTTTTTAATTTGGTCCTCCTCTCCATACCCCGCACCCTCCTCAAGCACTCTCTCGCTTTCTGTTTCTCCTCCATCCCCTCCCCCTCTATTCCATTTATTTCTCTTTTTCCTCAATCCCCTCGTCTCCCTTTCATTCTCTGCCCCTCTTGTCCTTGTTTTAAGGATCCCTCGGTCTCTGTGCAGTCTGCAGCGTGGCAGATAAGACGCAGAGAGGACAGAATGATAATCATGTTTAGCCACAGCACAGATCTCCTGGCAATGTTTGAGTGTTTGGCTGCAGGAAGGATGTGCTGTTGGTTTGTCACAGTGTGTCCCCGTGTGACTCCATACCATTACATACAGTATGTGTGGCTGTGTGTGCGTGTGTGTGGAGGAGCAGCAGACTCATGTATTAACTGCTCTGTATTGACTGAGCAATACACAGTGTCCTAATCGTTTTGGTAACTAAACATAGGTTTGGCTTTTTCATCTTTGCTGTACCCTTCCCTGTCCTCTCCTTTCATCTTTTCCTTTCCTTACCTCTTTTGTCTCCTCCCCACATTTCCTCTCCTCTCCTACCGAACCTTGTCCTCTCCTCTCTTTCTCTCTCCTCTCTTCTTTTGATCTGTCCATTCCTCTTCTCTTTTATCCTCCCCTCTCTTCCTCTCCTCTCCTTCCCTACCTTGTCCTGTCCCTTTATTTCCTCTCCTCTCTTCTCTTTTCTTTTCCTCTATTGTCCCACCTTACCTCGTCATCTCCTTCTTTCTCTCCTTCTCTTTTTATCCTTTTCTTTCCTCCCCACCCCTCCTTTCTCCTCTCTCCTCATCTCTCCTCCTACCATGTCCTCTCCTCTTTTCTCCTCCCTTCTCCTCTTGTCTTCTCTCCTTTTCTCTTTTCACCTCACCTCTTTTCTCCTCCCTAACCTTTTATCCTCCCTTCTCTTCTCATTTCCTCTCCTGCCCCCTACCTTGTCCTCTCCTCTCCGCCTCTCCTCCTCTCTTCTCTCACAGAGAAGAGGAGGAGGAGGATCTATCTAACTGGCCCAGCCCCCTGTGCTCTGACTCGTCCACACTGTGTGACAGGGGAAGGGCTGTCCCAAGCTTTATCTAAACACACATACACACACACACACACACACACAGTGACTGCCTATGCCAGAGCCTGCCTGCGCTCTCAGCTCAAGCCCTCTTAAAGCTGTTTTTCTGTTGGAGACCAACGACTCACAGCTGAGCAGAGGAGCAGGAGGGAGGAGAGGACGAGCACAGGGGAACATAGAACCACCAGCAGCTGCTTAACTTCTGTCTTCGTGTCTCTGCGGCAGTCATTCTTCAGCAGGGAGTGTTTTCTGCTGTACTTCAGGACTTTTGTGGTTTTCTGGTGAGAGAGGAGGGGGTGACGAAGAGGAGGAAGAAGAAGAGGGGCCGGAGTTCACATGATATAATGGGAGTGAATGGGTTGTCATGGTGACTCACCCAGGGAGCCTGACCTGTGCTGAGTGAATGGAGGGAGCAACTTGGACCCCAAGTGAGCCATAAACTAAAGGAGGGGAGTCACCAGAGAGAGGAGACAGGAGAAGGAGTGGTGGATAACAGAGGCAGCACAGAGACAGAGGTTGAGAATGGAGGACGGGTTTTCCAGCTACAGCAGCTTGTATGACACCTCATCACTGCTACAGTTCTGCAACGGTAAAACTAACTAATCCTCTCCTCACCCCTCCTCCCCTCATATTCCCTGTGTCCCCTCTGCTGCATGTTGTCTCTCTGGACTTGACATGTCACCAGCTGACCGGATAAACTTGGCACTAAGTAGGGGTGTGTGTGTGTGTGTGTTGACTTGCTGCATAGGGAGGACAAGTTTTTAACCAACAGAGTGAGGACATTTTGGTGCTCACAACTTTAAAGTACTGTTTGAAGACTTGCTTTTAAGGCTAAGGTTAGAATCAGGCTTAGGTTTGGGTCATGTGATGATTAAGGTTATATTGTAAGGAACTGGGTCCTCACAAGTATAAAGGTCTGCTTATGTCTGTGTGGACATTCATGTTAACACAGCCACATTGTGCAGACTCGCCTTCCTTATGGGGACAAACACAAGTTGCCATAATGTAGTTAAATCATTACATTTTTGACTGAGTTAAGCTTAGAGCCAGGTTTAGATTGGGGCAATGGTTAGGGTTGGGCAAGTAGTTGTTATGGTCTCCAGGAAATGAATAGAAGTCAATGTAATGTTCTCTGAAGTGATGGAAACATGACTGTGACTTTGTCGGTTTTGTGTATGTGTTGCAGAGTTGGGTTGTTTTAGTAGCAGCTCCTATACAACATTAGTGGAGTTCAGCTTTCATGTTCATGTCCATGTCAAAACATTCGATTTTGAACATATTGGCTTTTGGTGAGTATTTAAAGAATCTAAATTGAATAAAAAGGAAGTTTCAGGAATTGGAGCCACAATAATGTCAACAGTCTGTGTGAGCCAGCAGCCATCAAGAGAGCTCATAAACAAAGAAGGAGGGAGGATGAGAAACAGTCCTCAGCTCACAGCAACTGCCCTGCTTACTCCGGTTCAGCTCCATGTGATGAGGGTTTTGTTATGAATATGTTTCTCCCGTTGGCTGATTGCGATCAGTTTGCTGAATGAGACAGAACAGAAATGACAGAACAGGACACAGTTGCTCATGTTGCCTGCTGCACTAATGCAATTTATTTGCTGGCAGAGGGAGAAACCGTACTTGAGGCTGTTAATGTTATGGGTAGGAGACTGGGTGACTCAGGGAAGAAGTAAAGCAGCATGACACATCAGTATGACATCAGTTTAGGATTTATTTCCAAGAAGCTGTCATTTCAATTTTACATAAGTAAACGCTTTGGCAAGATTCCCCCCAAAACTACCAAACTATGCTCAAAAATGTTTTAGTGCATAACTTTAATCTCAGCCAACACTTCAGGATTCTTCTTCCCAATTATGTATTATTTTAAAACAAGCCTCAGTTTGTTGACACTATCAATGCTTGCACACTGACAAACTACAGTTAGTGATCCCCCCACACAAAGGGGATTATCCCCAACACAATAACCGGGGTCTCTAACAGAAACTACTGCTGCAGCACAGGGACTTTGAACCAGGCTGTGATGCTGTTTTGAGCTTCACTGAACCGGCTAAATGAAGATAAAATTAAATGTTTTTCATATGAAGACTGGCGCCTTCCCCCCAGACACACTCACCTCTCATCTCCTCCAGTGTGGCATCATTTTTATTTTTAATGTACAACTAATGTTTTTCAATCTGTGCTTAGTCTGTCGCAGTTGCAGTGACTGTGGAGGTTAGCGAGCGTAAGCTATCATTGTTGAGTAACATGGGGCACAGAGTAACCTGTAATTGCCATTGGTGGATAATGAAAAAATCAATAATATTTACTGTGCTGTGTAAGCAGCAGCAGCTGATGGGATGAGGGAATACTGTTGTCCAACAGAGCAAATCATAGATGTGGAATTACATAGAGGTATCTCCCACCGTGGGCACTGGGTACCTCACTACTTTCATGAATCACTGATGAGGTGAATCCAGTTAAAAGCTTTTATCCCTTATGGATTTCCCTCATTAAATTTATAGCAATGCCAAAGGAGAAGAGGAAGACAGAGAGAGACAGGTGAGTTAGAGAAGATAATAGTTGGGATATAGATCATATATATTTGTGTATTGTATAAAGTATTTTCCTGTTCCTGGGTCCATTGAGGTCACTTGTAACAAGGAAAGAGGAGCATGTAACAAAGACGAGGCATCACATAGTTCATAGTTTGTGTTTTAGAAAATGGAGCCACTGTCCCATATGTCAAAATAATCAGTGCAAGAGAAGTGGCTATGCACCTTGTCTTCTCACATGTTCCTCTGTGTGCCAAGGATAACTGAGGCAGGTCGGTTGGATTGACCTGAAAAACAGGTGTAGCAGTTGTCGTACAGTAACTCTAAGAGTTGACATTTTAAAAAATTTCACAAATTACAGAGTAGATGCAGGTACAGCGTTTCAGCACATAGAGAATATACGTGTCACCCTCAAGGCTCAGGGGTTTGGTGACAGGTGGGTCTCAGAGCAATCAAGCATGGAGCAACTTTGAATGTGTTTACCCAAACATCTGGAGAATCCTTCTGACATTTTGTCCACTCATTCTACATTTACTTATCTTGTGATTACACACTCCTAAGTCTTATTTTTTTGAGATCCCCTCTTGGACTTCTTGCCATGTCGTGACCAGTAACCAGAGGGATTGCCCATGAGTTGTCTGACACTGTGAGGCTGTTAGTAATCCTTCACAATGTCATGTTTCCTCTGAGAGAGAAAGCTGATGAAATAAGACATGCTGTTCAGAGGCTGTTGCCAGGGATTTTCCAAACTCCAAGCCCCCCGATTTCTCTCTCCTCCTTCACACACACAAAACCAAAACCTTGCTCGCAGACTGCTTAATTAGATGAGCCCTGGTGAAGATGTGTGTCTGAGTGTATGAAGGTGTATACGAGCTACAGCGGATGTGTGTGTGTGTGTGTGTGTGTGTGTGTGTGTGTGTGTGTGTGTGTGTGTGTGTGTNTGTGTGTGTGTGTGTGTGTGTGTGTGTGTGTGTGTGTGTGTGTGTGTTTGGGGCCTGTAGGCCAAAGTGACATCATACTGCTCTGCCGCTGCCGTCCAGCTGAACCAGATCTACTCAATGCAAAAGACAATGATGTCATTCATTTGCCTCTTTCTCCCTCTCCCTCTCTCTCTCGCCCGTGTGTTGTGAAGCATCCAACCAGACTAATGTTCAGAGACTAGGTCAGCTAAACTGCATAAACACACGCAGGCTGCATGTGTCGTCCTCAGGAGGTCGGGGCTAGCTCAGGCCAACTGAAAATTAGCCCCATTAAACACTCAGAGACACAGGCACTGATTACAGTGGATGAAGGAAGTGAAGATTTTTCTCTGTGTTAAATCCATTAAATCAAATTTGGGATCTACTGGTTCAGGAGAGGAGGATAGTTTTGATTGAATTAGCCTGTGTTGTTCACCCAGTAATGAGATTACTGTTGTTTTTATAGAATTATCATTGTCCTTTGTCGGGATTCTTTTTCATTTCAAGGATCAGTTTGACGTTACATCACTTTAAAGGACCATCTTCGTCGTTTTCCCTGCTTCGCCTGCTGTTACATTACCTTATATTTATAACTTTGAAATTTGACTTCATGTGTTCCCAGTTGACATCTATTCATTTCTCTACATTTTGAAATACTAAATTTATGTGATATATTGTTATCCATCATCTTTGAATTTCTAGCATGAAAGAAATGCTTTTTTGACACCCAAATGGCAGATGTCGGAGCATCCTTGAATGCACCACCAAGGTGTATTCCTGCACACAAATGCATGTACAGTTTTGACTTTGATAGATTACAATTGATGTTGTAGACTGTCTTAAAAGTTTGTTGTTTAGGACCAAAAGTCCCAAACTCAAAAATACCATTTGACATTTTTAGTCATGTCTGCATTGTTGCTCCAGATGTTGCACCACCGATCAGTCCACCACTTTGGTCCATGCTGAAATGTCTCAACAACCATTCGATGGATTATTGTGAAATTTAGCACATTCCAATTCAGTTTGTCCAATACTTTGGTTAATGATCAAACACCTGCATAGCTAATGGCATTCCTCAGCTGTACTTTGGGTCTAGTGCTAATTAGCAAACATTAGCATGGTATTAATTAATCATCATCATTGTTTCAGCTCTGACATGAAGCATATTATAAGTTCATTAATCACACAGAAAAGAACCGAAGCCAGTGGCTCCATGGAAGGTAGAAAGCACAAAAACTCTTTGGCACTTATGTTGAGTTTGTAAAATAGTAGCTAAAACATGCACAATCATTAGCGCAAAAACATGACTTAATGCGATTCCTCGTTCATTATCTCCTGCTGTACCTAAGACCTGTTAATAAGTAAATCCGGCTCACTTACAGCGCTGTAATACCGATGATCACACACTCATGTTCATCTCAAAGCGCCCAGCCTCTGGATCCTAACAAATCCATTTGCCTGCATTCATTAGTGAGATTTGGTCTTTTACCTTTTGAGCTAATGATGTCTGCTCAGATTTGGATCAAACATCCCTTTATTGCTGAGCTCCACACTCATGCCGTACACCCGCAGGCGCCCTGGCACGGCCCTCACCTCTGCAGCAGTGTGGTGAGATGGCAACAGAACATGCCAGCAAGACAACCGAGGGGGTATGAAGATGAAGGGAAGAGGGATGCGGAGGAATTAGGAGCAAAGTGAATGCGTGAGAAAGGGAAAAAAGGGAGTAGGAGTACAGATGGATGGGGCAGACATGCAGGGCGGACACGGGAGGACGCAGGCTCGTTTGATGTTCGTCTGAGGTATTTTGATACGCAGTGGAGGTGACACGACTCCATCCAGTCTCCTCCTCTTCTTGGCTGTGCATCTATGGGAATCTGCATCCAAACCCTGATTGATGATGGCACGTGTACGGGGATTAGGATTAAAACCCTGCTCACGTTACCGAGCACAGTAGCCAAGGAGGGATGCCAGGGAGGAGGGAACGTGGGTGTTTGTGTTTGCATGTTTGACTTTTGTTTTTCTCTGTAAGACTTCAGTTCAAACTGCATCGACAGAGGCATTATGCTCTTTGATTTATTATAGATTGTGGACCTTCTAGTGATAAATAGAAGTTAAGGTTAAACCCACATGCACTGACTCCCAGCTTGAAACTGTACTTCATATTTACAAGGACATATCTACTCCGGCTCCTCCCTTTAACCTCTCCCCCTGCTCTTATACATTATCCATCAATGCCTTGTAAAACCTGCAGGCAAGCCGACCTGCACTCTTGATATTTCCTCCAAACGCGTAAAACTGCAAAAATGTCAATGAAGAAACAGTGAGAGAGGAAACGATGTGTCTCTGTGCCATTATTCATCTCTAACTCTAACATGTACTGGAGCAGCAGTTTAATAAATATTGACCCGAATGGGATAACTCACCCACTGCTGCTGATTCATTTAAAGGTTGACATTGATTTCCTATTGCTGTGTCAGTGAGAGCACGTACCACTTTCCTTTTTTTATCTCACTCCAGTCTCCCTCAGTGTCGCTGGGTTTCTTCCATTTTCAACTCTGTCTGTCCTTCACCTCGCTTTTCTTTCCCTCTTTCTCGAGCTCCCTGTGTTTTCCCTTCACCCCTCATCCCTCCGTCAGACTCTCTCTCACGCTCTTTGTTTGATCTTGTGTGAGCGCCCCAAGTGAGCTCAAAGTGCTTTTCTGGGTTTTTTTTTTTATTTTTTATCTCCAGATATTGAGCGGGGCGGTTTGGGCTTCTGTAGTCACGAGTTTCAACCCCCCCCCCCAACACTCCTTATCTCCTTCACTTTTTTCTCCCCTTTCTCCTGATAAGGGTTCGCCTTGCACTTTCTCTTTCATGCTGCAGAATGCAGAGGCCTTAGCTGCTAACAGATACACAGAGCGACAATGTGTGCTCATTAAACACGTACATGTTGACAGCTACATTGGGTGTGTGCAGCAGGCTACAGCAGCAGATACCCTGTGACTACCCTGTGTTGTTTGAAACAGCAGATTGTGCTGCAGGAGAGTCGAGCTCTGTGCGTGTGTATGTGTGTGTGTGAGTGTGTGATCTGTGGCTACCCTTGTTGCCAGCTGAGAAATGATGCCAATTACATAATGAAAGCAGTCCGGTGTCCGTGCAGTGCCAGCCCTGCACTCTTGTATCCTGGTCTTTTCATGAATCTTCTATCTTGTATCTACTTTACAGGGCGTTCTGTAAAGTAGATACATACTTATATATATATATAGATACACAGAAAGATTTACCTGCATACTGGATTTATTGTGTTGTATCTGCACAGAGAAGAGCAGAATAGCAGGTGGGCATTTTAACAGAAATGTTTAAAGCTTCAGTGGTGAAGTTCATTACTGTTATCTGCCATGTATCTACAATACGCATATGTCAGTGAACAGACTGACATTTCTGAGGGCAGTACCTAAGACCTAGACTAGACTGAGGCCGCATGAAATTAAGTGCCTTAGCAATAATTTTCATCTTCATAATCTACTTCAAAAAACAAAAAATACCACAATAATATCGAATGTTTTAGGACTGCAACCAATGATTATTGAATATCACAATAGTTGCAGATTCTGTTGATCGACTAATAGGATGAATCATCGCTCCATAATGTTTAGCAGCAGCTATGGGTGTGGCAACAAAATTGCTGCTGCTGCTGTTTCTTCTTTTTAAGGCTGAATGCAACTACAAGCATTGTTGTATAGTTAAGGTTCAGTTTCAGGAAACATATGTTTATCTATATTGTGGCACTAGCATCATAACACTTTCTGTTGCCCTATTGAGGTAGAGACACTCTTGCTTTTCTGTAGACACTGGACTTTTGTTTGATCTTGGCTCTCTGTAAAACTAAAGGATTTTTGTCTCTCTGTTACTCTCTGGATTACACAAATTTTGTTGTGCGTGGTGTGGTAACCTTGTGATGCATTGCGTTGTGTTCAGAAATAAGGTCAGAATCAGCGTGCTCATGGAAACAGCCTCTTAGTGAGCCAGCGGGCAGAAGATGCCATTTGTTGTCTCAACTGAGTATTTCCCTTTTCTCTCTCTCTCTCTCTCTCTCTCTCTCTGGTCTTTTCCTCCACTGACACATATTCACGCAGCCTCATCCCATGACCCAGTAAAACAATCAGGCATGTAAAGCAGGGGTGTGTGAGATCCTGTGCTAAATATATATACTCTGCGTGCATGTGTGTAACTAATGCTTCTGCCTATCAAACATGAGAGGGAGAAGCTCTCTGGTTATATGCAAGTGTATTTGTGTATGCATGTCTTCAAGTTCACTGTCTGTGTGTGTGTGTGTGTGTGCATACCATCACAAGGTCAGGACAGGAGACAGGCAGGCTGCATGAGTCCTTGAGCAGGATGTCAGGGATGCGTAAAAATACCATGAAAGAGCCAAAAACAGAAGAGTGTAGGACGCTTCCACTCTGCATGGTAGCATTAAATGTGCTCAACAGAGCGTTGACTTCTACCTGTGGGGGAGGGCGTCTAGCAATAAATCACACAAGTCAGCAAAATCCCAAAGAGATGCCATTATTTTTAGTCTCTGCTTCATGCTCAAAGCTATTCTGTCCAATCAGAGAGACACAAGAAAGAAAAACAAGCAATTAAATCATGGATTTGTACATTTGAAGATGCTGTAAAGCGCAGCCAGGTCTTCAAATGTGGTTTAAATTAGTATGCAAATGATTTCCAGCACAGATCATCAGTGTGTGTCTGTGTGAGCGCAGGTATGTGCGTCTGCAATCATGTGTGCACATGCATATCTGTGCATATGAATGTCTGTGCATAAATCTCCCTTTTAATCCCACAGTACGTCACCAAACCGTTTAAGATTAATTAAAGATCAATTCAATTACTGTGACAAGGTGAGCGTTGGCCCGATTATATTTATGGTAATTATCTCCATAAGTATTGTCTCCAGTGGGCCCAAAGCCACGGCCCATTGATTTGGTTGCTCCTCATTTCTAAACCCTGGCCCAGGATTTCATCTGGCCAGTTGTGATCTGAGCAGATATAATTAACCTCTCTGTGCCCGTGGTGCAGCTCCCAGAGGCTGCTCAGCACCCTAATTGGTCTCTTACACCTGCTGTTGATGGAAGAACCAAGAGGGAAGCCTCGGCTCTGCGTGTGTGTGTGTCCATCGTTGCATGTGTTCAGCCCCACTGTAACAGATGGAGAGGGAACAGAGGAGAATCCCATTAGAAATTCCATTAAAAATAGATTCATCAAGAACACAGGTGCAGAGATGAGAGGAAAGAGGGTGGACATGATTATTAGAGTTGTTTCCCCCTTTATCGTTGTCAATTTGTTTCAACGAGGGGGGTTAAAAGAAAACATATTTAATTAACATAGTTGCAATGTACCGTCTTTTGACCCGAGCAGCTTGTGTGATTTTAGAAATCTTTCATCATAAACATCAGCTGCAAATGTCACAGTTTGTTGTCAGAATTAAAGAGCAGTGAATGTCACCAACAACAGCTGCTTCCCCTTCAAAGGAAGATTTTTGTCATGGCACCCTGAGCCCCCCACCATAACATGCATAAATGTACATAGATGATAATATTATAATATTAAGCTATATTATGTTATATAAATATTAAGTAATTTATTAATTATTTAAGTCATTCATTATAAATTTGAGTTTATAAATTGGCTTATATTTAAAGTGAGGAAGGACAAGTTTGCAGGCTTTTTTATGGGACGTGTGAGTCTGCTGTTGATGTCGGAAGAGGGAGCACAACCTGCAGGTCTGACTCCTCTGACAGGTCTTGTCTTGTGTAACAGGGATGACAGTGGCACATCACACATATAAGATGCTGGAAACACGTAATACCACAGTGACAGTGATGGATATCCGTCTTCTACAAGGAGCCAAAATCTGTCTGATAAGCTGTCGAGTCTGATTTTATTGCTCAGACTCATTCCTGTGAGAATGTGTTGACGGCTGAGATGTATCAGAGATTTTTGAGCTCTGTTTATCTTCTCAAATTTGTCCATCACTGCTCTGATGGTCGCTATTGACAGCCAGCAACTGTGATGTTGTGTCATTAGCTGCATAACTGCATACCAAGTTTTTGATACTGTGATTTTGATATCTACTGCTTTTTTCTTCTGTTTGTGTTTGAAACATCCGACTTGTCCCGAGGAACTGTCAACCGTGACCAGAGAAGGCAAAGAAAATGTAATGAGGTGGCAATGAGAGGTTTATCACTCAACCTAAACATAGCTGGATGAGACAGGCTCAGGTGTGTTTTCAGGGCAATGCCGAAGCGCTGGTTATGAAAACAGACTCCATGTATGTAAGCTGACATGGCTGGTTGAGTGGAAAGCCAGAATACAAAATAGTAAATCATCCCAAAATAACTCCTGACATGCATCGACCCTCGCAGACAGCAGCATGAGTGCATTTGAGAGAAGAATTCAAACACCAAAAATGAATCAGTTTTTTTTATATTTCTCTTCAGTGTAGTTGTGTAATAATCTCATCTGCTGCCAACAGTGTAAGTGTATGTTCTCTCCTCTCCAGATGGCAGATGTACGATTGGCTGATGGTGACAGTCTCTGGCACACAGACTGTGTATCTGTATGTGTGTGAGACCATTCTCACACCATGGAAATCTGGTTTCCTATAACAACACTGTTATTGGATGAAACAGCACGAGTGCATGCACACACACACACACACATATATCAGAGAGAACAAGTGTCCCGCCTCTTGTTCCTTCCTGGTTGCTTGCGACTGAGGGACAAAGCCCTGTTTTATGTGGAGAAAGGTTGAGACTGAGAAAGAGGCCTGTGTCAGAGCCTGGAGCCACTGCCAAGCTTGACTTAGTGCTTCTGTGGCCTGTTTCCCTTCCCTAAAAGTCACAGCAAAAAGAAAGGCATCTGTCTTCAGTCATTGGGTACTTTTTAAGTTCAGGACTAATTTAGACGGACATGTCTTGATGAATATTTTCTATTGTTTGTGATGAGTCAGCAGAAAGATCTATTGTCATTCAGGGGTCTGGAGCCATCTGTTTATAATATTATGACTGTAATGGGATTTATTGAAGAAGAAAAGAAGAAAACTATAGAATAGCAGACTTGTAGCTACAAACTTGTGCAAAATTCATCAAAAATATTGCACCATCATGATTTATATAGATCTGAAGAGTTTTTTATTTTTCAGGTGTGGCATGGTACATATGTTTTAGCCCTCATATTCTAAACAAATAATTTAGTTTGTAGTTCATCTTTAAGGCAGAATCCTGCTTGACCTCATGTCTGTAATGAAACTGTATTTGGTTGCTGTAACTGGAAATGTTGCTGTCCTTTGTCCAAATGGAGCTTAGCTACTTTAGCCTTGTTTGGCCCAGCAGCAGTGTGTGACACACTGAAAATGGTGTCTCACAATGGGAAGTTTGGCCTTATTCTCCAAACTGTCACCTGTTCGCCAGCCTCGAACGCTTTCTGCCACAGTGCACCTGTCTGAAGAACAGATGAATAAAAGTTATCCAAAAGCCATTAAAGGCTGTGACCTTTTCTGCATGCAGGGAGAGAGATTAAAGCAGGAACTGTGTAGCTGCCTCGTTTTCTGTCAATCCCTCATGCATGTGAAAGTCATTTGAATCCATAATGGGAACAGTGGATCCCACCACTAACAATGAAACTGCTAGAGATGTAATTGCTCACTGTAAACACAATTTTCTGAAAATATGCTGGCCATGATTACTAACAACAACAGTTTGATTTAATGACAATCTTAGGATTAAAGCTTTCACTCTTGTTAAACTATCCTCCAAAAATTACTACAATTAAGTATGCAAAAACTTATCTTGCTCTCGTTACTGTTGAAAAGTCATTATCATTGTAAAGGTTGCACTTTACACACCGCAACAAGACTTTCTGCCTTCAGCTACAGTTTACCATATCAATGCTCTGGACTCCCACGCTCTGCAAGTCTGCACGTCCTCCTAAACAGCCTACCACTAAAGCTAATCTGTCACCGAGTGAACAACATGGACGAGAGCGAGAGAAACAGAGGGTAAATATTAAAGAAAAACTGCCAAGCCCTCTTTAAGTAAGTATAATCCTCCAGTCTCTCCTTTTCCTCCCACAGTCAATTAATTTCTAGCCTTGTTTCAAAAATCCCTCCCACCCCAGTTTCACGAGAGAGAGGGAGACAGACAAATAGAGAGGGAGAGGTGAAAGAGGTTAGAGACAGAGAGAGAGACAGAATACAAATCCAGCCCGCTGCTAAGCTCAAACCCCCTGAGTATAAGGATCACTAGCATTGAGCAGATCTGCTCCACATATCCAACATAATCCCTCAGCCACACCATGAACACTTCCTCTTTGACAGAGAAGTGTGTAGGAGTGTGTGTGTGTGTTTTGTCAAAGCAGGGTGTTGGGATATTGGGGTATATCCAGTATAGTTAAGAAGGAGTTATTCTGCCTCAATGGACCATGTCTTTCTACTTTCTTCTCCTCTTCCCTCCATCTCTCTCTCTCTCTCTCTCTCTCTCTCTCTCTCTCTCTCTCTCTCTCTCTCTCTCTATCGCTCTCTCTTTGGCATTCAGGTTCTTCACACTATCTCAGAAAGGCTTTAGGGATTGTACCAAAATTACTGTGGTAGGAAGAGGGGTTAAACTTTATATTTCATATTTTAAAATTGCAGGACCGTCCCCAGCATTATTCTAATTATTATTATTTTATTAGAACTTGGAAAAAAAGGACTTCAACACTTCTAATATCTCAATTTCATTTAGTGGAAAAGACACAAAATTAATGATTTACAACAACATGAATTTGAATTATAATATATGACACATGTATATGCCACATTTAACTTAAGAAAGTGAAAGAAGTAACAATTTTTGGTAGAGGTTACATTTAGTGCAATGGGAAAAATAAATCTCTGAAATAAAGACTAATGTCTTCTTACTTTTACGACCAGTTGAGCTCACTATAACAGTCATTTAAAATGATTTGTTTTTTCTTTGATTAACTCAGCAAGAGAGAATATATTTGTGGATGTTCAAAAAATAAATACCTTGCCCACCTCACAAAATTTAACCTTCCCCCTTTCATGACCTTCCCTCCCCCGTCACAATTTGTGGACGGTCCCTGAGGACTCAGGAAGACAGAAATGCTGATGGTGTTTGCTGCATCATGTGATCTCAGGCGCATCAGGTTCTGCTTGTGTATCCGTGGTTTTGCACACATGGTTGGCGCCTGCTCCTCTGCTGTCATGTGTTTGTTTGAAGTGTGTGTGTTAGTGTCAGTGTGTGTGTGGGAGTCTGTTTGATGGTGAGAGCAGCAAGGTGGGGGAGCTGCATCATCCCATTTGACCTGAGTTTGACCCCAGGAAGGATGTAGCTGATGGGAGGAAGGAAGGGTTTAACATGCTCGTAGAAGGACGGTAGGATCTCTCGTGGGTGTCGTTCGACATCTCTTCACGCTCCTCCTTGACCCAGACACACACTCTTTACGTGACGATGCACACACACACATTTACAGCTCCACTTTCTCTCTGTTATCCCTCTGTCAGTGTTTGTGTGACTGTGTCTCTCCCTGCACTGTTTGTCTTCTCCTCTTTAATCTCCACTCAGGTCCGGTGAGGGCTTCCCCTTCTCTCATCCGTTGGTCTATTTATAGCTCCTAAGCCCCGGTCCAGCAGGAGCCATCAGAGGCAGTTTGTAAACCAAACCTGTCTCCCTAATCTGGCCAGTTAATTAGCTAATACACCTCTGTCAGGTCATCCACGTCCGTCTAAATAACTTTCCCATTCTCCTCCATTTGTGTATATCCACAATCTCTAACTCTAACAGATTTGCAATTTTTCATTCTGCTGACATGAACCTGATGGATGATTTCAGTCTTGCCTGGGGCACAATGCAATTTTCTAAATGCTGCAATTTCAAGCATGACATTTTTCATGTCTTGCGCTCTGCATACGATTATAATTCAGCAACACACAAACAATTTATTTTTACTTTTTAGCCACGCTAGCAGCATGGCTCTGTTGATGGCAGTGTTGGTCGGTTGATCCATCACTTTGGCCCAACATGGGGTACACGTTCATATCATCCAGTTCATGCATTGTCCTCTATTGCCATCATCACATCAAATATTTAAATTTGTTGTATGGCTTGTGATCAAATGCCTGCGAAATTAAGGACATTCTCCTCAGCCTCAGTTGAATTTTGTGTTTTGTGTTAGTCAATTTTAGTATACTACCCTGAGATGGTGAAACATGGTAAACAATATATGCTAAACATCAGCATGCTGTGAGTATATTTGCATCCAATCACATAGCTCATAGCACCACTATAGCGGAGTACAACCTCACAGAGCGACTAATATGTCTGCAGACCTTAAGTTTTGTTTAATTATCAAGGTTATCCACTGACCCACCTTCACTCACTTTCTTTGTACTCCATCTCCATCTTTTTCCCTCTGCCCTCCTCCCTGTCTTGTCTCTAAATCATACCTCCTTTACTTCTTGGCATGAAATTAAATCCTGCATGCCACTTGATTATGATTAGGTCAGGACTTCCATTAGCGGAGCCAGCAGCGGACTGAAGTCAGGTTGTTTAATAAGTGTGACTCATTGGTCTTGGGAGGACTGGCTTTCCTGTAGGCACAATCTGCAGCAGCTGAATTGGCACTATGGCAGCGCACCACCTGGCCGTGTGTGCGTTCATGTTATGAAATTAAAACCGGTTGGCAAAGCCACTGTTTGCTGTCTGCATCCAGCAAGTGGATGGATGTGCCAGCAGTGTGGCATCAGCGTTGGCTTTCCGTCTCTGGAAAAACAGGAATTGTTGTCATAATGTTGTGACAGGCCGCTTCCTGCAGCCTCTTGTTTCTTTGATCTGTTGGCTGTCTGCAAACACTGGATGTGATTTTTCGAAACACCCCATCGTGGCACAGCTTAACCCGGCTGCTGAACTTTCCATCAAGTCAATTTAGCTTTATTGTTTGGCTTCTCTGCACCGCTGAGTGAAAAGAAAATAGACATCAATCACTGTGGTTGTCAGTGTGCAGGAGTACGCGAGCATATGGTGAGACAGCAGGTATCATGACATGTCCTCAGTGGGAATTTCTTTAATGCCTTCTTCTTTTATTCCTTGAATGTGTATTTATATTCACCTCCTCAAGTGTGTGTCTACGTCGTATATGGAAGAGCAAGTCTATAAAGAAGAAAGGCAGACAGCTCAGATCAACACTGGGTTGCTGCAGAAGATATTTTATACATGAGGTCGCCAAAATGGGAGAGTGCTCTCTCTGTGCTGAGCAAAAAGCATTTACCCTGCACTATTTCAGTCTTTATCCTCCTTTAGTGTATTGATCTTCATGGTCAATGACAGTGCAGAAAAGGGGAAATGGGTCAGAGCATGTGTGCACGCTCCAGCCTTCATTATTGATGGTGAGGTCAGTAAGTGACTCAGGAGTAAGGTGGAGATGAAAGAAGGGGCGGGTGTGGTTATTTCAGAGACGGGGAAAAATGAAGCGAAGAGAGTGCCTGTTTTCTATTTGCCCTTCATTGAGTGCCTGTGGCTGAAGTGATGGACAAGCACTTAAGCAGGCAGGTGGTCCTGCCAGAATGACATCGCCTTGCAGAGGAAGGTAATAGGGAGCAGCGTGTCACGATGCATTAGGGTGAGCAGATAGATGGGCTCAGAGATCCGTCTCAGATCTGTGACCCAGCCACATATTGACCAGATAATGAAAGAGGGACAGAAAAAGGCAGCGAGAGAGAAGCTCTGACAGAGAGGACTGACAGAAATGAAGTAATTTAAGCAGCCAGCTGACAGGTGTGAATAGTGCAGCGGAGCGAGAGGAGGTTGGTGAGGTGTGATGATCTGCTTTTGTGGGGATGAAAGAGAGGCACGCGTGTCACGGGGTGTATTCGCTGATGGATTTGTTGTTCAATGAAGATCGACATCTCACTGATTCAGACTCTCCGGACAGAGATCACGTGACCTGAGCCCCAGAGAGTGTTGTCACATCAAGAGCAGATTTAGCCACATCAGTCACATCAGTGTCACACTATCAACACACAAGCTTCTGTGTGAAAACAAACACCAAACTCCACTGACCTTTTCTGATTTCCGTCCCGCCTGTGAATGTGTTATTGGGCGTTAACTTGCCCCGGAGGTTTTCAAACCGGGGAGCAGGGTGACAGACAGAGGATGTTAGTGCAGAGCTGAGGAATCGCGGCCGTGACAGCCAGTCATTGTACCTCTACGACTGATGGTATCATGCTACCATTGTGTCAGTGTTGGGAGCAGACCCTCAACAGATGCTGAACAGATAGTAGAGGCTTTATCTCGGGATCTTCACTCTGTGACATATGAATATGAACAAGAGCGGCCTGAAAGAAAGCGTCTCAGGTGAGCATAAAGTTATTAAGATATAGCTTTATCTCTGCAGGAGGCTTCATCAGTGTGTGTTCAGAAGATGAAGTAAGATTGAAAAGAAAAAGGGATTTCCTTTGAGGAGAAATCTGTAAGTGAATGTGTGAGCGTATGAACTGAAGCAGACATATTTCTCATTGTATTTCACTGCTGGGAGTGCCATGTATTATATTGTACACCTGCAGTTTTCATCTCACTCCATTTCTCCAGATGCGGAGTTTTCATTATGGAGTCTCACTGGGTGGGCCGGTGCACGGTCAACGTGAAGCAGAGTTTCACTGAAATCTATGTGTGCATTCATCATAAAACACCAGTAATGGCTGCGACAGTGACTAAAGGGATTCCAGCTAAATCGAACAGGGCACTGGAGGACACTTCTTCGTGTGTGTGTGTGTGTGTGTGTGTGTGTGTGTGTGTGTGTGTGTGTGTGTGTGTGTGTGTGTGGATATGTGCCTATAGCTGCTGTGTTTATTTGTGAATAGTTATTGGTTGATTCAGCCATTCTGAATCTGTTCAGATTTCCATTTTCTGCTACAAGCGTCAAGTGTCCCATCTGCCTAATGCATCAATTTACCATCCTGTCTCATCGAGGCTCTCCCCGACCAAAGCAATTCATAACCAGCTCACTAATGGAATTTGTGCACTCATGAACAAATCTGTGAAATTGCTTTTCTGGCATGTTCTGCCAATTAAATCAAATTGACCTCATTGGACCTGGGATTATATACTTCTGAATACTTATTGTGAAGCATATAAAAAAATGCTTCTAAACAAGTGTGACAGTCTCGCCATCACATGGACTTCAGTAATTATTTACACATCAAAATCCATATTTGTTTATCAAAGTTAAACATATCTGACTGAAACTACTGGCAACATGTTTTAGCGGTTTCCTACCTGAATATGCTAAATGTTTGGCAAATTTAACACGACAATTTTGCAGCAATTGAGAATTATTTGCTGATTTTGAATTGTTTTTCAACTGAAAGCCAACAATGACTAATCTACTGTATATTCTATTATTTATTATTATCAGTATTACACTTCTTCTATGATATGATGTTATTAGAAAAACATCTTTGCTGTTTAGTTTGAAAATCACATTTGTTATAATATTAATAAATGTTGTGTCCTGTGTCCTACATGTGCAGCAATAATTAACTGTTTTTGGTAATTAAAATGCCATACACTGCAAGTATCTTTATCTACAAGTAAATAATTGGGGAGCGGCTCTGATCAGGGATGTCCTGAATCCCCTGAGCAGTTTGTGTTTATTTAGGAGACTCAGAGGCTCACCACACCACTTTGCTTTCACCAGACCGTCTGAATTTAGACACTTTCACACATTTCAATGTGTTTAAAACACTGTTGTACTTGATTATTTGAGAATGCTATTTGCAAAAGTCAAGAGCTTGCTCAGATTTCCATAATGTTACCAGGCGGCTCCGATTCACAGAAGGAACACAGACCGCGGATCTGCCTAATCACCAGATGCCTGCTCTCTAATGCATAATGCATCAGACTGTTATTACAAGTCTGCAGGGAAAACACAGCAGTGATTTACATTAATATTTCATCAAGCCCCTGTGACATCAAAGTCTTAATGGAGGAGACCCTGCGTGTCTGTGTGTGTGTGCGTTATCATTAATGAAGTGGACCCTGGTGGCCGGTGCTTGGCCTCTGTCGGGTGTCAGGTGGAGAGGTGAGGGCATTTTGTTAAGTTGGTTTAAACTCAAAAGAACACAGAGACATTAAAACAGGCTCATGAATGAAAGCACTCAGCTCTTTGAATCATACAAGATGAAGGTTTTCACAAACAGAGTCTGAAAGTATAAAAGCATAAAAGTGAGTTTATGGTTTGACAGTTTGCTCTTTGTATTTTATCCCTGGCTTTGCTTTTTCTTTTTTTGATCCTTTTGTCCTTTGTTTGACTCTATTTGCATGAATGAAAAGTAGAGTTACAGTTGATAGTAAAATCTAGAACCCTACGAACTTGGATGGTAATAATTATATAGCTCCTAATATTCCTTTAAACTGGACATACAAGTTCGAATAGTAGCTATAAATAAAATGCAGCTATTTGATTGGCACCATTTTCTCTGTGGTCAATATGAAGCCAAGTGAGGGCTAGCTTAGCTTAGCACAAATAAAGGAAACAAAGGGAAACAGCCAGCCGGGATCTGTCTAAAAGTAACGAGATCCACCAGCACATCAAGAGCTCACAAATTAACTTGTTATATCTTATTAGTTTAGTTCATACAAAACAGTAATGTAAAGACAAGAGGTTGTGGTTTAAAGGGAGGTTTTCTTCTGGACTATTTCTTGGTCGGGGGTAGTGACTTCCTGGAGTCTCAGCTGATCACCTGACAAATAGCATTATGTTACCTTTGGACAGAGCCAGGCTACGTGTTTCCACCTCTTTCTATTCTTTATGCTAAGCTAAGCTAACCCTCTTCTGGCTGTAGCTTCATATCAAACACACGAATGTGACAGTGGTATTCACTCTTGAGTTTTCTCTGACACAATCTGGCTGTGTTTCCTCAGATGACAGTGCGTCGGCAGCCAGCAGTATGGAGGTGACCGACCGCATCGCCTCCCTGGAGCAGAGGGTCCAGATGCAGGAGGACGAGATTCAGCTGCTGAAGTCTGCTCTGGCTGATGTGGTGCGCCGGCTCAACGTGTCTGAGGAGCAGCAGGCTATGGGGTCACGCAGAGGACCCACCAAAGGTAACACCCACACACACACACACAGAGCAAACATGTTTCTTATGGGATTATTCAGTTCCTTCTCCTGGGGCGTCGAACAGCAGGGTTACTGTTCTCTCCATCAAATCCATCTTATTCCTCCTCTGACTGGTTGTCGATCTTCCTCTCCCTCCTGTCCTCTCTTCTCCTGGACTGTGTTGTGCTGTTAAACGTGCTGTGCGTCATGTGTATATAGAAGCTGCTTTGATGAGAAAGTCTCCCTCAGCAGACAGCAATGTTGGGAAGTCAGGTAGGCTGACTGTGAAGTCTGTCTGCACTAACCAGGCCTGTTGGTGTGTTTACAAAAAGCACATTTCAGTCACTGCCTGCTGGTATAATGTTGTATATAGTATTTCACTGGGAAAGACACACAGTTACTGTCAGTACTGCACTGCCTGAGGACACTGTAGTATATACACTCAACGTGTGTTTTGTGTTTCCATCTGTGTGTGCAACTTTTCTGTTAAAGGACAATTCAGTGCTAAAATGCCGCTGTTCCTTAAAATTAAACATGAAACAAACTCTGTTACACATTTTAGCTTCAACAGTCCAAAATGAAATTCAGCTACATTTCCTCACAATTAAAAGTCACAACTCTTGCTTTGCTTTGGTCTCTCCATCTCATATCACACAGCTGAATGCATCGTCTTCCCATCTGTTCTTTCAGTAAAGTCACTGGGAAATATAGGAAACAGGCCTAACAAAAGTAGAAAAGCACATCATCACGGAATAAGAGCTCTCGCAACATCATAGATTGATCAATGATACTCTTTTCCGTTTTCATTGTGTAACAGTCCTGCATGCGTCGATTTTCTGCTGAGGTGTGTTTGATTCAATCTGTGCTCCAAATTGCATCTTCACCCAAGGGGCTGATGAAGTCTGCATGTGAAATCAGCTGCACTTCATGCCTTTTCATGTTCTCAGATGTGCATTTGATTGATGAAACAGAAACAGATTACGATTCTGAGCTGCTGCCAGTTTCAGTCTCCGGAGTGACTGTGGACGGATGAAGTTTCAGTTTTTGATTTGGGAGCTGGAGGATGACTCAGACTCAGAGATGCTTTTCCCTTATTGTTCTCCACGTTCAGCTGCAGGGAGCCAGCAGTCTGTTTCCCTCTACTGAAGTACAATGATCTGCCTCACAGAGCTTAACCCATCCACACAGACTGCATGTGTACAGTCATGGACACACAGGAACACATTCATCTTCTTTAACATGCTAACAAAATTACAACCCCAGTTTGCCCCTGCTGTGTAATTACTACATGAGAGATAACAGTGTGTGTGTGTGTGTGTAGGCCTGAGTGTGCATGTCTGCTGGATGAGCAGGGTCTATTAAATATTTATCACTGCAGATAAAGCTGCAGCCTGGATTTGTTATTGGCATATGTGTGTGCGAGTGTGTGTGTGCGTGTGTGTGTGTGTGTGTGTGCGCGCGTGTGTGCATGAATGTGTGTGTGTGTGCGAGGCCCTTTTGTTTTGTGAAACCACCTCCTGCAAATAATTTGAGAGCATTTTTCATCTGTGTGGTAAAAACTGTTGAACAGAATGATTGTATCAATAAAATGAGAAAAAAAATTCCATTAAGTTAAGCTAAGTCATATTTGAATAACATTTGGGATTATGGGAATCTCATGTGCTGACTCTACTTTTATCCTTATGATATGCTTCAAAGTGCAGTAATTTCATCTCTCTTTGAACCCTCACAGAAGACCACGATGCAGAGGGAGTACTTACATATATGTGGGGCGTTTAAGGCTGTAGTCATAATCTGTACACTATATACAGTATAGCAATTAAAATTATCTAGTGTTAAGTTTCAATTCAAGATTTTATTTCCTAAATTAATGATTATTATTGTATTAAACAACAGCAAACAAAGAGAGAACTCCTATTCCCCACAAGTGGGCAGTGAAATCTCAGTAACTAATTATTCATCTTTTAAAGCAGAATTTTAGCCCATTTATTTCATTTAAAATGTCAAGATCACAAGTCAAGCTTTCCAGTTTTGCTTGATTATCTTCTCAGAGCTGATTATCAGCACAATAACTGACTACCTTGACACATATCTGTAGGATTTTCACCAAACCTGACACACAACAGTATTTGCTCCTAATAGTGACTGAAAGAACAGCAAAACAAAACACATTAATAAAGTAATGTTGTGGAAACACGCATAAAGAGAAAGTGATGTTCATAAAGCTGTTACCCCATTGCATGCTGGGAAGGTTTCCCCAAAGTGTGTTTAAATACAGTTTTGCAGATTTAACCTAATTTCATTAATTATCAAAAAATATTATACACAGTGAACATTTTGTACCTTCTCACTCTCTCCACAGCAGCGGACACTGACCTTTTTTCTGAACATGCCCTGTTGTTGTCCCTGTCTTGCAGCCAGGCCAATGATTGCCACCCTGCCATTACGGCCCACGGTAAACAACGGGACCATCCTACCAAAGAAAGGCAGCGGGACTCTGCCCTCCCCATCTGGATCTGGATCCAGGAAGGACACCAGCACATCAGCCAACAAGAGGTCTCTGTTACATGATTTTGACTTTTTAGGAGTTTTTTCACATTTGTAGGAACATTTTAACATCTTCTAGCAGAGATAAACATGAAGGTACAACTCTAATTCAAGAGATTTTTTTTTAGTGTTTCTTTAGTGAACCTTTGTGCGGAAATGTGTTAGATGCTGACATAAGCTACATTCAGGTCAGGTTGGGAGGCCTTGGATGGATCATGTCTTTCTCTCCAGACATTTTATTCGTCCCCAGACATTTGTCGTCGCTGTCTGTCCGTGTCATGTCAGCTAATCCAAGCCATAAATCACATAGTCATAGTCACATTTCTGGCTTTTTATCAGCCAAAGCGCCTGACATTAAACAAGGCTGATAAACAGAGAAACAGTATTGTCATCATCGTCTCTGCTTCTGTGTGTGTGTGTGTGTGTGTGTGTGTGTGTGTGTGTGTGTGTGTGTGTGTGTGTGTGTTCATACATGTATGTGGCGCACAGGTTATCAATCTTGTCTGTCAGGGGAACAATAGCCTTTTCCCATCTCTGGATGACATTACCATAATCAGATGAAGCCCAGCAGAGAGCAGAGACTAGCTCCAGTCCAAACAGCTGTGAACTCCCCTGTGGCTTTGTTTCTTTGATTGTCCATGTGTGTACTTCAATTTTTTGCTTCAGGGATTTTTTAGGATACTGAGAGCTGATACTTTTTTTTGCGCTGACTCTCACCTTGAGGCTTACAGCAGAGGTAAAGAAATGGCTCTGCAGACTGAATTTAACCAGTGTGATGATGGTTGGTAGGAACAAACCCCCGAACACCAAGTGAAACAGGAAATGGGATTTGGGCCTGTGCTTTCCTTGTTTGCTTGTCTTGATTTCAAGCTGAACTGTCTGTTTCTACTTCGTGATCTCTTTGAACTCAAGCCAGGATTTTATATATACTTAAGTCATGAGCCCAGATCTCCAACAGCAGCCTCCTCAGAATTAAAGATCAAATTCCATTGCGGAAATACAGAGTCCTTAAGTATTTTATTTATTTAGTGGCCCATAAGTTAGCAAATTTAAATTAAATGTAAAGAAATAAAAATTCAAAGCACATGTCCTTAATGTGTGTTTGGATATAAATGAAGCGAATGAAGAAATGAGTTATGTGTGTTAGATGGAGGATTTGAATTTTTACTTGAACTGAATGTTTTACGGACATCTTGACAGCAGTCACCTTTGCTGTAAAATCCAAGTATAAATCTCCAAAATTTCAATTAGCTGACATTCAATACTATAAGCTGGCAAGACAGATAATAGTTTGAATCACTGAGATTAATCTTGAGCGATCAGTCGTCTCCTCTGTTTCTCTTTGTCTGTTTTTCCCGTCTCTTCTGTCTCCTACACTGTCTCTCTCTGATAACCTTTCCAACTATGATGTTATATCCTGTTTGTGTCCCATGTGATGTCCTGCCAGTCTGTCCAGTTTGTCTTCTCTGTCTCGCTCTACCAGAATCCTCTACCTGCCACTCAGGTGAGAGGAAGTCACAGTATACTGGTCACCACATCATGGCCGCATCACCGCTCTGATGCATGCTAACCATGCTAACGTGCTAACTGTGACATTCCATTTCACCATTTCTATCATAGCTAATATTCACTCATTGTTGTTTAAATCATCACTCTTTGGTGTTGTTTACTCTCTTACTGTGTCTGGGATTAGTCTAAACTGCAGATTGGTCACAATCAGCATTGGCATACACACAGCAGCCTTCCCCAATGCCCTGTGGTCCAATTACTGTGATTCCTCATGGGATAACACAGCAAACAACAGTTTCTCTCTCTCTCTCTTCTTTCTATTCTGTTCTGCTCTTTACTGAACAAACACACACAGGCTCTCCAGAAGGGATAACGGCCACCGGCCAGTTTTAGGATTTGAATAGACTTTTCTCCCATAGGGTGGATTAGGTGACTGGGCCTACTGGCCATTGGATTGCTGATGGAGCCCTTTCATTGTTGTGAATGGGCAGGCTGTCTGCACCATCAATATGCAGATTTGCACAGGTCCGTCCTCATGTTGTCGTTATGATCACCACAGTGGAGAAAAGAGAGAGTCTGAGTGTGAGGAAACACCAAATGTCCACATTGCTGTATTTCTCTTTTGCTTCGGTACAAATTCTCTCTGACAGTCTTCTAAAGAGTCACACTTTTTTAAAGAGCTGTGAGGCAGATCTGAGCTGAATCATGAAATAAGTGCATCTTCCTTCTACCTGTTTTCAGAGGCTATTTCCTACCAGAGGGCATTTTTAGAAAAGCAGCGTCAGGTAGTTTTCTGACCTATTTCTTGTGCTCTCCTCCCCCTCCCCTCTCTCCTGGCTCTTCATGCCTTTGTCCACCTTCCTCGTCGCCACAGCACTGTGAGGAGAGCCAACTCAAATGAACATGTGGGAACTCTCGCACGGAAAGATTCGGGCGAGGCTAAAGGCAACCGAACCCGCGCCGGATCCACCGGCAGCAATTCCAGTGGGAAAAGAAGTGACAGGTAATATCATGTTAAAATCACCCATTTGCAGATATGATGCTTCCTGTCCACACAAGACAAGAAGTAGTTTCTGTTTGAATGTTTGCACAGGAGAACTCTCTGATCTCTTTACAAAGAACTTTCAAATCAATGGTTTATGTGGAGGCAATGACAGCTGTCTGTTTACTCATTTACTTTGCAGCAAACAGAGGGATCCAGTGTTCAATGCAGGTAAGAACTACAGGCTCTTTTATGGCTCTGTGGCCTGACAGCTATCACAGTTTCACGCTATGATACAACCCACAGAGAGCCGTCACACACCAGGTGCTCAGTGGCTCCCTGTGTCAGGTAAAGGGTCAATGCATTTTTGAAGGAATCCTGTCAAATTAAAGAATAATAACAAAAAAAGATCTTTCGTACATTTGTAAAATGAGACAAGAGATTAATTTGAGTCAGTGCCTTGAACTGTTTTCTGAGACACAGAGAGCCACTGAGGGCGTCTCTACATGTTGTGTCTTAATCATCAGTTTCAAATATTCATCCTTTCCATGATCCATTCATCCACTGACCAGCCCACTTCATCCATGACTTCACATCCACACCCCCATTCATTCTTTTCTTTTTAATAAGCTCTTTCTGTGTTGTTTAAATCAAACTTTAGCTGTGTTCAATTTAAGGTTTGGGTTTCCTACATTCACTCCTACATCTTACGAAATTTGCATTTACAACCTGACTGAAGACTGAGGAGACGTGGAGCTTTATGCACACTGGGTTTTTTTTTTATGTCTACGTTTCTTGACTCTCTATAATGAAGGTGGCAAGTACAAAGGTAACATCACCCGTAGTCTTTTTTTGTAGGTTATATGATATTTCCAAGCTTAGACATACAAAGAGAGAAAGAGAGAATTAAAAGCTGAGAAAGCTCAGGATGAGCCTCTCATTAAATTTGGAATTTATAGAACACAAGACAAGACAACCATCTCACAGTTTATTGTCTAAAAAAAAAGCAGGAAACATAAAAGACAATGGGAGTGAATTTGAAATGAAATGAGTATTGATCAGAATTTCCATCTCCAGCATGTTATTGATTTTTGTGTAAATTGAAGTACTGTTTTTCATTTGGTTTACACACCTGGCTCCAGTTGTCTTTAGTTAGTCTGAGGTCCATTAAAGCAAATATAATTTACATAGAAAACTAAAAAAATGCCTTTGTACATTTGCAAACCATCAGATTATGAGGTAGAAATGTCAATATAGTAAGAATCCAGTCACGTATCATGATGCGTCTATGAAAGTCAAGCCTGTTAATGTTCTTTAAATAATTCTAAGCCTGGTGCTGACTATTAAGAGGAAGTGAGCTACAAGGTTAATTATTACTACTGTCCACCACTTATTGGACATTTGAATTAATTACAGACGAATAATCTCCTGCAAAGCGGCAACATCAGGGCAGACATAAACTGCAACTGGGTGACAATTAACCAATACACATGATAATTACAACAGTAAATTCTGCCAATGTAATGCTTACCTGCAATACATGAACTGATTACATGCAAAGTGGTTCATTTGATATAACAACATGTGCTGCAAGCCAACACATGTGTTTACTCATTTCAGTTTTTACATTATAAAGAATAGCTAGAAAGAATACTTAGATGTTTCAAAAATCTTTGTAGATGTCCAAATAAAAGCTAAATAAATTACATTCCTCACCACAAAGGAGCAGAGGGTGGGACACCATCATGTAGGAAATGAGCACTGATTCATTAAGAGCATTAATGAAGGACAGAAGCTGCCGTTCATTAACAGCAGGAAACAGGAAGTGCACTCATATTAGGGCAGACCAGGAAGTGAGGAAGCCATGCCACCCCTCACCTGGTGCTTGTGTCTCTCTTTGTGACCTTTACAAGGGATGCGACGTGTGACCCACTGCAAAGGTAGGCTCCCCCCCCCCCCCTTGCCTTTAAGGCCCCCGGCCTACACAGCTCTCTGGACACTGCCGATTTTGTGACATTCAAAGGATAAAACCAGGACTATTATTTTGAAATTTTAATTCATATCCTCTTTTTTCCCCTAAATATTCTGCTGAGAATATAGAAGCTTACTTCAATGCAGTGATCAGGGAGCTGTCCAGACAGGGGCAGGAGTGGGTTGACAAAGTGTGTGTATGTGTGTGAAAGCTACCATCAGTGTTTTTTAGACTAACACACACACATAACCTGCACTGAGGGCGGCGTCACAGTGTGATTGCAGTGTTTGCAGTTCACTCGTGTGTCTCCACACTTGTTGTTTAACTGCAGATGAAGCTGCTGCTTCACCACAACGTGTGTGCGTGTGTGTGTCTGCTCACAGCCTCGCTCTCGCTCGTAGCCATTTAGTCTCTGTCACCATAGTAACAACACAAAGATTTCTGACACTCGCTTCCTCGCAGTCGCTTTGAGTTTTTCTGGGAACACTTAAATCCTCTGTTCTGAGATTCCTCGCTGCAGTTGAGAGCAAGTAGATTTTGCCACTGCTCTTATTATCTCCCTGCCCTCGAAATGCATATTTGCATTACAAACACATTCAGTTTCTTTTTTGGGGGGTCGTTCCTATTGAAGTCTGTTTGATTTCACTGCTTGTAGTTTTCTCTGAAGTGTCGTCTGTTTGTGTGTAGCTCCCCTCCAGCAAAGTATTCACAAAGCTGCCAAGCATTGAACAAAGACTGCAGTTAAAGCTCATTTCCTCACAGATATATTGCTGTTTACTTACTTACAGATAATTCTAGACCAGTGGTTCTCTACAGTTCTGGCTTCTGACCCCCTTAAAATGATGTCACACATCCAATCTACAGTATGTGTTATGAGCAGTTTAGTCAAAGAATAATTTAATTTTATTATAGTTTATTTCATCTGAATATTTATTAGAGGCCCAAAGAAGTAAAACTATACAATATTTCAAGAGACAAAAACTAATAACCTCTAACATGGCTTCCTGAAGAGCAATTTGGTCTCAATTAAAGGGAAAATATGAATTTTCTTGCAGGAGAAAAAAAGTAAATACTCTATTCATGAAGTAGTCATTAATTATTGAACACTTTACTCTCCATATATTGAACTGAAAGCTGCCTGTGGACAGATTTCACATCTTTGCATGTTCAACTGATTAAAACTCTAAGCTACATTAGCTCTTTGTTCTAATTTGATTGAATGGAAGATATTCATATTCTAGAAATTATTTGGAGATTACAGACCCTTGAAATAAAACATTAGCAAAAAGTGATAAATCATCCTGTGACCCCCAGATTAATCTTCAGACCCCTCACGTGGGTGCTGAACCCCAAGTGTGGAATCTCTGATTTATACTGACAAGGGAGAAAAAAAAAATTTACTTAATTACTCCAAACTGCTACTTTCAAATCAGATCCCAGTGTTTGATAATACACTCAACATGCTGGTTTGTAATAAGAGTTCCCTAGTTTCCTTTTGATAGTTTTCTGTCTTGCCAATTTCATGATGCTTTTTTAAATGTGAAAAAAAGAACCCAGCTATTACATCTGTCTAACTTATTCTACCAACCTCCTCCACCCTGCACATTTCTTGCTCCTTGGCCCCTGCTTGTCCCTGTTCGGCCCCCTCCACCCAACCGGCCCTGACAACCTCCACCTCCCCTCTCCAACGTCGGCTCCTCTGCTCTTGTCGCCCCATCTACATTATAGTCACAGTACAGATTTACCTCAGCCGCTCTGCCAAACGGACGGGGACCGGCGGCAGCCCCGCAGCTTCGGCTGTGACGGCCCGCTCAGCCAACAACCCCCAACAAACCTCAGAGAGCAGCAAGGCCAGCGTGGCCAGAAAGGGTGGTGCTGTCAAGGCGCCACCGGCCAGAAAGACCCCGAGTTTTAGCCTCCAGTTGAGAAAGTCAGGCAGTTTGTCATCGTACTCTCCCCTTGATACACCCAGCTATCGCAGCCCCATCAAGTCTCCCAGCCAGTACTTCCAGATTTGTTACTAACCACAAGTACAGGACGGCAACACTTACCTCTCTAGATCTAACTGTTTGTTTCACGCTTTAATATGTCTGAGTCAATCAGTACTGAGCCAAATTCATGGTTTTATGTCAAATCTGGACCATTTAAAAACCACATGTCCTCTCAATGAAGAAGGTTTTTCCAGCATCACCTAATAAAAAGAAATAATAAAACAACACCCATAAGTCCATTATATTACTCTGACATGTGGGTGAGATTTGGACTTGCTTTATATATGGCAGTATTTTCTTATATATATGAGATTTAAAAACAGTGTTTTTGAACATTAACCGACCATTTTGTTTGTTTTGGTTCCCTTAATGTTTTATGCATGGTTTCAGTGTTAGCATGTTCCAAATCGATGAGGATTTCTCATTATCCACTTTTCTAAGCTTGGATCTGTTTGGTTTTTTTGTTTTTGTTTTTCATAACATTTCCATTGCTCTGCTTGTGTCTGCATTACATGTTGGTTAACCTCTGCTGTGAGCTGAATATTCATGAGATTTGAAAGTGTTTGCAGTTTGGCGCTCTTTGTTGTCATAAGAATGTTTCTGAAATGACTAATAAAGTCAGTGAAAAAGCTGATTTGTTTGTGTTTGCAAATTCTGTCATTTGTCGTC
The DNA here is from genome assembly GCA_037975185.1 of Centropyge bicolor. Classification (NCBI taxonomy): domain Eukaryota; kingdom Metazoa; phylum Chordata; class Actinopteri; family Pomacanthidae; genus Centropyge; species Centropyge bicolor. Next base: position 4,825,842 of record JBBMOC010000010.1, read on the forward strand.
TTTAATTGAGTCTTTTTAATAACGAAATCAAACGTCATATCACGTCCCTCCATTATCCTTTAATCTTGTTACACATTCCACCCTTGTCATTCACATCACGATAACATATTGTGTTATGTTTTAGTGTCATGTCCGTGATTTCTGTCATATATTTAAAAAATGTGACACATAAAATAACTAGCATAACTCCAGCTGTCAACATCTGTATTTGCTACATGTATATCATCTCACTGATCCTTTCTGTTGCTTTTTCTAGAGGAAGGTTATGTGAAAATGTACTTGAAGGGTCGTCCCATCACCATGTTCATGCCCAAAGATCAGGTGGACGGCTACTGCCTGGAGGCCAGAGCCGAGCTGCCCAGCAACAAACTCAAGCTGGACTGGGTGTATCCTTTCACCGTGGTTTAGTTTTTTTTTTATTGTGCACAGGGAATCTTCCCAAAAAAAAAAAAGTCCTTCTTTTGATTTGGAAAGTTTTGAAAAGTAATCTTCTGAGGAGAGTAAATCCAGATTGGCCTGTGATGTAGTTAAGAAAGGAAGCTGACAAAGTTGTCGTCTCCTCTTCCTGCCTGTCAGAGTAGATCTGTTCAGATGTTCATTTTCACTGTGCCGTGCTGCCACAGCCGGAGCCAAGCTCATCGCTCTGCAGCCTGCAGTAAGTAATAACCTGCACACAGCTGGCAGGCTGAGACGCAAACCAGTCAGCAGCTCCTCTTGTGCTATTTTATTTTTCTTTCATTTTGTGCTCTCTATCTCTCATTTGCTGATGAAAGAGTGAATGCACTGTGTTGTTCAGTCGAGCACAAAGCCGAAGGGGAAAGAGCCGTAAGGGAGACAAAGACAAGATTACATCTGAGGAGAGAAGAACACACACAGAAATAGCTATGTGGCCTGCATATTTTGTGTGCTGAATCCAGTATGAACTAGATTACAGATAGATTATGAGAATAATTCAGACACCTGGTTTCATGTTTCGTGGACTATTTTCCATGTTAATGTATTTTTGTTGTTTCTGATTAAAATGATAAGTGAGTTAATGTGAGAGTGTAAACTAATAGATCCTTTACTTACAGCTAACAACTTTTCTCAATTCATCTCTTGTTCTATAAAACATAGATTAATAGTGCAAAAATTCATAAAGCCCACGCTACTGTCTTCAAGGGTCTTAAACCCAAAAAGCAGCAAATCCTTATAAGTGAGAAGATGGAATAAGAGAATTTTTGTGTGAAAAAATGTCTTAATTTCCTGTCGATTGATCCTTTATGTCAGCTCTTCTTTGGATATTATTCTTGTTTTATTCCTTGACCTTTCTGACCATCCAGTTACGGTTACCGTGGTCGCGACTGTCGCTCCAACCTTTACTTGTTGCCCACTGGAGAAACGGTGTATTTCATCGCCTCGGTGGTCGTCCTGTTCAATGTGGACGAGCAGCTGCAGAGACACTACACTGGACACACAGATGACATCAAATGGTGAGAGACACGTGGGGATTATAAAACACACACACACTCTCTACCCCTGAGGGATTGCTTCCACATGCAGTCAACTGCAGCCCATATCAAACCTGTCATCTACCTTTCATCTCTTTTCTCTGTCAGAGCTGATATTTCGACACTATTTCTGCCGTCCTGGCGGGCTGTAGAGTGTGTCTTCTTTCTCTTTACCTAGTGCACAAACACACAAACAAGGATGATAGAACAGGAAGTTTCATAGTATCTTCTCCTGCAGAATAACTATAACAAGTGTAACGACTAAACATATGTGTGTTTGCATGGAGGTGTTTCTGCACAGACATCTAAGTATGTCTGTGGGAGAGTGTGAAGAGAAGAGTAACTTTAAAAAGACACAGCCATGATGATGCTATCACTCTCTGAGGTTAATAAAACTTCAAATTATTAATGAACACTTTGGATAACAGATCAGAGAATGGATATGATTTCTTACTGCTTTGAAGACAAAATGTCAGAGCTTTACACATGCTGGCAGTGTTGCTGCACCGTCATACCCAAAAGAGGATGAGTTTATCTTAAACTGCTCCATTCACTCCCCCCTTCTCACATTAGCACAGACGGCGTGTGGTAGCTTTATGAAACCTCACTCACCGAACGCAGCCTTTCATGTTGTGTGAGCACGGCGCTCATCTGTATTCACATGCTTCTTTTGATGTTGAAAGGCTTTTAACTGGTTTGATGTCTGTTTCCACGTCTTCTCTTCACCAGCCTGGCCGTCCACCCCGATAAAATCACCATAGCTACTGGGCAGGTGGCGGGCACCTCTTCAGATGGGAAAGTGAGTGAGAGACACTGATGTTTTATCACTTTCAGCCACTGATTTATCACTGGAGCGAGGAGTTATTTCCTTTAGAAGCTCAAACACATTCACTGTGTTCACTTACACGTTCAGTGAATTCATCATCACACTGAATGAGATACCATGTCTGTTTGTGTGTGTGTGTCTTGGCAGCAGCTGGCTCCTCATGTCCGTGTGTGGGACTCTGTCAGCCTCAACACGCTCCATGTTCTGGGCGCGGGCTTCTTTGACCGAGCCTTGGTCTGCCTGGCTTTCTCCAAGTCAGTAAGTAAACATGACACACCTAACAAGGAGTTTAAGGTCATTTCAGTCGGGCGAGACAAAGTGATAATTAAGATAATTGTTTATTTTGACAGATGAGATGTGATAATTGAATCTTGGCTGAAAGTCTGTGGCGCTTAGACTCTACAGGGATGTTTTGTAATTGAGGGATGTCTGCCCTGGACTGGAGCAAGATAAACTCCTTATTGAGTCTAGACACTAGTGGTGGTGGATGATGAATATACAAAGACTTCACTACTCATTTGAAAACAGTTCAAAGTATTTTGAAATATATATTGAATTTGATGGCAGCAACATGTTTCAAACAAGTAGGGACATGAGCAACAAAAGACTGTGAAAGTTGTGGACTGATCCAAAAACACCTGTTTGGATCATTCCACAGGTAAACAGGTTCATTGGTAACAGGTGATAGTATCATGATTGGGTATGAAAGGTTCATCCTGGAAAGACTCAGTCGTTCAAGGATGGAGAGAGGTTCATCACTTTGAGCTGAATTTATAGACCATTTTGTTCATACATAAACATGCTTGTGTGTCTTTTCTGTTTGTTAGAATGGAGGAAACACATTGTGTGTCGTAGACGACTCCAATGACCATGTCCTGTCCGTCTGGGACTGGCAGAGAGAGGACAGACTGGCCGAGGTCAAGGTATGTGTGTGTGCATGTGTAAGAACATCCTGTCCGTACACATGTGGTGTCAAAAACTCACCAGGTCTTGCTTGATGTGTTTCGGTTCAGTGCTCCAACGAGTCGGTGTTTGCTGCCGACTTTCACCCGACAGACTGCAACATCGTAGTGACCTGTGGCAAGTCTCATCTCTATTTCTGGAACCTTGAGAAAGGCATGCTGGTCAAGAAGCAAGGATTGTTTGAGGTAGGACACCAGACAGTTTCTGACATGTTAGATCACAAGGTTGTTGCAGAGACAGTCAGTGGTTATGTTGTGTGATGATATGTGTGTGCTTTTTTGCAGAAACAAGAGAAGCCCAAGTTTGTGTTGTGCGTGACCTTTGCAGAAAATGGAGACGCCATCACAGGAGACTCAAGCGGGAACATCCTGGTGTGGGGAAAAGGCACGTTAATACATTCGTTACTTCAACCTTTATTTATACAGATGAGACCTGGTCACTCTGTTTTCATGGCTGCCACTTGAATCCAACATTTAGACAAACATTAAAACATGAAAAACTACACTTTCTGTCTTTTTATCTCTGATTTATTTATTGATCACCTCGTCTGTCTGTCTGTCTGTCTGTCTGTCTGTCTGTCTGCCTGTCTGTCTGTCTGTCTGTCTGTCTGTCTGTCTGTCTGTTAATCTGCCCTCCCTGAGCAGTTGACCTTTATGTCCGGCCAACTGAACCTTCTCATCCATCTCATCCCATCTCTGTCACGCAGGCACTAATCGTATCAGCCACGTCATCCAGGGAGCTCACGAGGGCAGCATCTTTGCTCTGACCATGCTGAGGAATGGCACGCTGGTGTCTGGAGGAAAAGACCGCAGGCTCGTCTCTTGGGACAGCAGCTACCAGCAGATACAAACAGTGGAGGTGAGGAAAAGTTCAACAGGAATAAAAGAGTCTTGTTCCCCCGAAAAATATATAAATCACACATAATTTCAAAGGTGAAATACAAAGTCATCCGTGGGTTGTTAGAGTAGAGCTCTACAGCAGCCTAAGGATCTGATCTGCTTTTTCCACATTGTCTTAATATGTTTTAATAAAACGTTAAACTTCACATCCAGCTGCTTCTTTTTAAGTAGGTTGCTTATTTTAGCCAGGAATCGCTCTCCTGCCCGAGGAAACGGACTTTGCATTCTGAATACTGCGCCATATCATAAATATTACAGAGGATGAGATGCGTTTGTGCTCTCAGTGAAGTTCATGGATATTTATAGTGGTGAGAATTATGTATCACTCGTGTCTTATTTGCTCTAAAGAGGCCACATTATGCAGTGAAAGATTGGCTGATGTGTAGTCTGGCGAGTGTTAGATTCCAGGTGAACAGATGGTTTACATGATTATTATATTTTCTCCGCAGGTGCCTGAGTTGTTCGGTCCCATCCGAACCATAGCAGAGGGCAGAGGGGAGAATGTGCTCATTGGGACCACTAAGCACTTTGTTTTGCAAGGCAGTTTGGATGGAGAATTCATACCTATCACACAGGTAGATGCATCATGGAGACACTCATACTATGATATGGGGCTTCAACTAATGGCTATTTATATTATTGATTAATCTGTCAGTTATGTTCTCGATTAATTATTGAAATCTGTGGTCAATAAAAAAGTCCTATGAATAAGGTCCATCACAGTTTCCCAGAGTCCAAGGTGACACCTTGTTAAATCTGGCCAACAGTTTACAACCCCAAAGAAATAACACAGAGAAAAGCATCAAATCCTCAATTAGAGTAAGAAGAAAACCTCTGCTCTCCTCTCCAGGGTCACACTGACGAGCTGTGGGGTCTGGCTGTTCACCCTTGGAAGCCTCAGTTCCTCACCTGTGGCTATGACAGACAGGTCTGCCTGTGGGACTCCAGTTCTCATCAGCTCATCTGGACCAAGAGCATGGAGGTAAGTTTAGCCAACACTGCCCCCTGGGGTCAGTCATTTGAATCACACAGCATAGGGCAGATGATGAATCAGACCACTGTTTTATCAGTTGTAATGTCCTTGAGAAACAGCAGGAACTTTAGCTTTATTTGTCACATTTACCACATGAAATGCAGAAATTGACATGCATTATTTTAATTTAGCATAAAACAAGTTGATGAGAGATTTTTCCTTCATATGAGTGACGTTAAAGACAAGACATGTTTCATGAAATATAAAAACATTCTGCTCTGAACAGTGATTTCTGTCTGCTATGGTTTTTCCACAAAACGCTCACTTACCTTGTTAGGAATTCTCCAAGTTACATCTATTTATTCCTCCCTGAATGTGAAAATAATTTGCATTTTAAATGTGTGCAGGTTTCAAGTTTACATTATGCACAGAGAAACCTTCAGCAGCAGATGAATGTGAAAACCTCTCGTGTCCTAATCTGTACATACATAATTTTGTAGAGTGAGGGTCAAACATCCAAATGACAATAAGGAAAACTTGTTTTTAGTGGAGGGGGTCTTTAAATATTCTCTACTTCCTGTTTCTGCCAGGATGCTGCTCAGTCAGCAGGCTTCCATCCATCTGGAGCTGTGGTTGCCATAGGAACCCAGACTGGCAGGTAGGACATCCCGTCACCAAAGACACGCTCCTTTCACTTTGTAAAGAGTAGATTTTACTAAGCTGATGAAGCAGCTTGTTGAGCAGTCTGTCGCTGACCCTGCAGGTGGCTGGTGCTGGACACTGACTCCAAGGATCTGGTCACAGTGCACACAGATGGGAATGAACAGCTGTCTGTGATGAGCTACGGACCAGGTATGGACTGTTGTATTCAATGTCTGTTTATCCTTTTCTTATTTGGAAAGTTGCAGCACAGCATCTATTCATGTCCAAAATGTAACATTAAAGATTATACAAAAAAGGCTAAACATGTGTTTGTTGCTGACACCAGGAGAAGCTACAAGTCACATGATGATTTCAGGGTTTATGAAATAATATTACTAACATTATAAATCATTACAAGCAATAAATGGGTTGGGGATATTTCTATCTTAACTGATAGATCTGCATACATCTACACTTTTTTTTATTCTATAACCCATAATTATCCTTCTTCTTGTATTTTATTTAGATGGGAACTTCCTGGCCATCGGTTCTCACGACAACTACATCTACATCTATGCTGTGGCAGAAAATGGGAGGAAGTACAGCCGAGTGGGGAAGTGTTCGGTGAGCACCTGTATTTATAATCCCCCCTCATCCGTGGCTTCTTTATTTTTAGTTCCTCCTCGCATCAACATTATATTTAGTTCCCTCCTCAGCTCTATATTTGGTCCTCCGCTCCGTACACTCTGTCCTCGCTGAGTGTTGATAAAGAGGCCGTAAAATGATAAATGACAACGAGCTGAGTCATACCGTGCTGTGTCTACGTAAACACAATGACTAATGGTGGCTGTATCACATCCAATCCATATTTTTTTGGATTGTCATATTGCGCCTACTTCAGGAATGGGAAGTGTGTGTATAATCAAACTTGGTCCTTTTGTGTCATATCTCAGGGTCACTCTAGCTTCATCACCCACCTGGACTGGTCAGTGGACTCCCAGTACCTGGTGTCAAATTCAGGAGACTACGAGATACTGTATTGTAAGTATGATCACTCTCATCCTCTCATAGCCTTTGTTATTTTGATGTGTTCTTATGAGTGTGTGACATTATAGATGAAATAATGTTTAAAGTGTCGCAACGTGTGTGAGAGTTTGACAGCCACTCAAAACGTCTGCATCGACTGATTCCTGCTCTGTATCGTAATGCATGACTCATGCTGCCTAAATAATGCAAGATGTGTCGTCAATTTCTGTTGCTCAGTTGAGTTGATGTGACCCACTGAGAGCTTGGTTTTAAATCTGATGCAGTTCACTATAACAGTAAATATTCATGAGTTGAACCATTAAAACTTCATCTTATCTGAGTCATAAAGACTGTGTGTGTGAGAGAGATGACAATCAAAACACCCACCTACTGTCATCACATTTTAATTCAAATTTTGGTGCATTGATGCCAGGAAGTATGTGACATTTTCATTTTCCAACTGAGCCCCACCCACTTCAGATCAGTCAGAAAATCAATCAAAAGAAACAACACAAAGATACAGAAAATGTGAAAAAAAACAAAGCAAAACTGGTGTAACTTTGGCAGAAACCTGTGTGTTTATGTAGGACCCCATCACTGAGAGTAAAAATGAGTTAAATGAATGCTAACTCACAGTTCATTCATACATTCATACTCAAAACAGGTATTTGAGCCCAATAAGTCTCTAAAAGCACAACAAACCACAACAACTCACAGCGATTCAATGTTTTCTTAATGGTGAGCAACAGGAATTCATGATGTATTAACAGCATGAATTCATATATAAAATTATTACAAGTCACACTTTTAAAAGCATGTTGTTCTCTTTTTACAAAATATTACAAAATTGCCAATGTTTAGCAATTAATTCAACATATTACCTCTTAGTGGGCACATTTTCCAATGAGAGCTTGAGTTGGCGAGAGCTGATTGTTGCTGTGAAGTAGGTGCTGGATTTTTATTTTAAAAATGTGTTAAAATGACTCATGTGTTTGATAGACTCACGACATATAAACACTGGCGATGGTGTTGATTCTGTTCAAGTGACATCATTGTTAACTCGATACTAAATCATGTGTGTTTGTGTGTGTTTTCTCAGGGATCCCATCCGTGTGTAAACAGGTGGTCAGTGTGGAGACCACCAGAGATATCGAGTGGGCCACCTACACCTGCACTCTGGGCTTCCAGGTGTTTGGTAAGTTAAGGCTCCTTCCTTCTCCCTCTTTATGTGTGTGAATTTTAATGTTTGTTCACTACATGTTTCTGCTCCTCAGGCTTGTGGCCCGACGGCTCAGACGGCACTGACATCAACGCTGTCTGCAGTTCCAATGATAAGAGCCTCCTGGTTACCGGAGACGACTTTGGGAAGGTCCATCTATTCTCGTACCCCTGTTCACAGTTCAGGGTAAGATGCCCATGTTAAGAAGGAGATAAAGGTCTTGAAAAAATGCAAAAGGATGTTAAAGTTAACTGTTTGCTTCCCAGGCTCCCAGCCATGTTTACGGCGGCCACAGCAGCCATGTGACCAACGTGACCTTCCTGCACGACGACAGCTACCTGGTGTCGACCGGAGGGAAAGACATGAGCGTGATGCAGTGGAGGATAGTCTGAGGGCAGTGAGACAGAAACAGACACTGCCGCTTTCTTACTGCTGCAGGAGGGCTGAAGCGAACTGAACTGCACTAAACTGAACCGAACCAAACTTAAATTAACTCTTACACAAAAAGTGGATCTGCCTGAACTGGACTGAAAGTGAATTGACAGAAGAGGAACCTGAGGTTTCTAATTCCTGATCTGCTGTCAGATCCCCAATGAGATGAACTGTTGGAGGTGAAATGTGAGGTTGCTTGAAATACAAAAGTCTTGAATATTTCTCCTTTTCTTTATCCACACTACATGTAAAAAAAAAAATATCTCTCTCTCACGTACTGTAGCCTGCTCACCAATGACATGAGACAAAACAAATCCAAAAGGATCAAATCCAACTAAACACAACCAAAGGCTCTGACTTTCTGACTGCGTTAGTTACAGTTTGGCTTTCACTGCTCTTGCATCATGCAAAACTCCAGCCACAGATAATGGACTCAGGAGGTTCCCGACTAAACACCATTGTGCTGGAGATCCAAGAGCACTGGAAGAAAAAACTGTGTACAGGAAGAAAGAAAGAACAGAAGTGATTTTCTAATTGTTAAACTTTCTTTTATTTTGTATTTAACAACTCAGGAAAGCAGTAGTGAAGCAGGACTCTTCCATGATTAACATTGACATATCAGAACGAGCCCGAAACACATCTAAACATGCAGATGAACCACAGTTAATATCAGACACAGCTGTTGTCCAACCATAATGCATTGATTTGCATTGGCTATATATGTATGAAAAAAGGAAAAGCAGATTTTGGTGGACTCACAGGAAAGAGAACACTGTGGATGAACAGGAGTCTGAAGAAGTGATTTATGGGCAATGACAAATCTGGATTCAGAGTTAGGATTTTCCACAACATTATCTGAACATGTTCTACATTTTTTTTGTGCTTCCAGGTCTTTTTTAAAAAAAGGCACATTTTCTATTATTTATTGATCATGAGTCAAATCCTTCACTGCCAATTTCAGTTCCTTTGAGGTTTTTTTCCCCCTACAATAAATCCCTGCTCAGTCCCAGATGTGTAAATATACCGAGAGCAAAAATGTGGCTGAATAGACAGTTTTTGAAACTGTTTCAAGAGTTTTGGAATGAGTTGTTGTGTCTTTCCTTTGCCTTGACGCTCAAGGAAAATGAAAATCAAGCATGTATTTGGGGGGAGGGGTTTTCGATGATGTGAAGCCTTTTTAAAACCTGTATCTATCTGCAAGGGGAAGAGTGAGACCATTACACTGTTAACTGTTTACGTCTGATGTGCACCATCAGTCACTGGCAAGACATTTAACTGAGCTGAACCGTCTTGAGGTGTTTTTTTTTTTTTTTACTATAATTCACTGCTTCAGCCTGACGAACATACAGCAGGTGCGTTTACCTACAATAAAAGCGAATCACCATTTAGCACTTACTGTAGCTTCTCATGAACCAATGATGTCTGCTTTTAACCTTCCAGCTCATCTTATGGTTAACAGCAAGATACACACATGCATGAATAAAGATTTCTTTGACTGAGGTTTCATCCGGTTTTTAGAACGACCTCTCCTAAGAGGCCTATTGGTGTTGTTTTGATTGTTGGGGTTATCAGGAAAAAAATTCTAACAGTGATGTGAAGTCACCACTATTCAGGGTGAATGTATGATTCGTCTGACCACTAAACACTTGGGGCTGCAGAATACCTTTGAACTTAACATGTGTCTGGAAGTAAATGCAACATGAAATTCCTACGAGGCTGTGTCTTTATATTTTCCCACTCATGACATTTTATTGTGTGGCATGTTTCTGCGAGGAAGTGTGTGTGTGTGATGCACTTTTATACTCACACGAAATATAGTTGGAAAAAAAATGTGTCCATTTTAAAGATACTGCAGAATATCACAATTAAATCTTGAGATTAGCAAATACTACATAGGAATACTTGTATGTGATCTTTTAGTGGGGTGTGGGGATGTTTTTTTGTGAGGGGACTGCATGTGTGCATCTTATAGTTACTACAGCAGAACTACTTGAATGCATACTAGTGATCTTCTAGTGGGGTGGTTTTGTGAGGGGGGCGTCAGTGGGCTGCATGTGCGCGTCTTGGCCTCAGGTGGGCAGCATTGAGCCAGTCTGCACCCCCCCTCCTCTTCCTCCTCCTCCCCTCTCCTCTTCCTCCTCATGCATTCTCCCCCAAATCTCTCCACCTCACCAAAAACACTCCGGATGGGCAGAAAATATGGCATGAGGGAGGCGGCGGCCGACGACCCCCGATCACCGTCTTGCACCGAGCGCACACCCGGCTTGAACATGGACTCAACACGCGTGGATCGGCGCGGGGATCAGAGACAAGGGAGCACAAAGCGGCTGAGAGACGACGCTCTTGTTCTCGCTTAGCGCTTCTGCACCACGACTCATCCTCCCGCCGACGCGCGAAGCAGGGACGGGCGGAGGCTGATCTGAGCCTCCCACACTTCACAACACAGGGAGACGACAATCGGCCCGGTGCTCCCGATCGCCGGCCTCGACTCGTGGGCATCATCCGCGGCTGAATAAGAGAGCCGAGAAAATGAGGTAAGCGGCGTCCGGCTTCCATGCGCCTCTTTTGACGCGTCATGACAGATGCGCACTCGTCCATCTGCCTCCAGCCTCCATCTGCATCCGTGCATCCATCTGTTTATCCCGTGAGGACACGCATCGCATAATAATGTCTGAGAGAGTATGAAACGTCTTATAGCTCATTTTTTCCTCCTCAGTGTGATGAGCATCCACGGGGCCCACCCACCGGGCCTCAGCTCCATCCAGGCGTCCTTTTCCCATATCCCAATTTACGCTCCTTATATGCAACCATTCATGTCACTGCTCTCCTATATGAGCCTTAATGAGGCGTGTGCGTGATTTAAGCTGTCATTGCACCGTGTATGTCTTCACCTGGAGGGATAGGGTTGACGCACCGGCCAGTGTGATTGGATGGGGGTGGGGGGGTATAGGATAAGTGAGGGCGCATATAAGCATCACAGGAGGAGGAGGGTATTTATTCTGGTGGTTGCCAGGCAGGTTATCAGACCCCCCCCCCTCCACCACCCACCCATCCTTCCTCCCCCTCTCCCTCACACACACCTACATAAGCCTACTCCATGACTGATCCACACACTCAGCCTATAGATGTGTCTCATGTTAAAATCCTCTCTCTGTGGATCCTGCTCATGCCTGTGTGCCAAATGAATCCTCTCCAGCAGCTCTGTATTCTGATCTATTTATGAATCTTTATATACCCCCCCCCCCCCCCTCCCCTGCTGCCTTTAGTTTGACTCCTCCATGTCTCTGTAGCTGCAGCCTGCACCATCCTGTTTTATGGCTTCAGATCCACTCTGACAGCTCTCCTCAGATACAGTGCACTCTCCTTGCTTTTACTCCAGCTACTGGTGTTTGCATGCATGTGTGTGTGTGTGTGTGTGTATGTGTGTGTGTGTGTGTGTGTGTGTGTGTGTGTGTGTGTGTGTGTGTGTGTGTGAGAGAGAGAGAGAGAGAGAGAGAGAGTGTGTGAGTCCGGCTGTCTGGGTGTGTAGTTGTGTTGTTACCCTCCCCTTCAGAGAGGAAAAGGAGACAGAAATGCTAAAAAGAAAAAGTCATGCATGCTCTCACATCTGGATATCTTGTGTTCCTATCTCTTTTTTTGACTACACATCCTGATCCAAATAATTCCTCCCTTTCCTGTAACCTCACGCTGCTCAAAATGCCAGTAGCCCAACTATTTTCCTCTCAGACAGTAAACATGTAAGATTCATATCTTCCTGTCCAGTTGGATGAACGTGCCGTTTCCTCTTTTCTGTAAAGCTGTGCTGCTTGTGTCCCGTCCTGTGTGTTTGTTTTCGCCAGAGGCAGATCTGGTCTTTGACTCAAGCCCAAAAGGGAAGTCTTAAATCCCTCCACAAAGCGACGAGACCTGCAGAGGAAACAGAAAGAAGGTTGAATTCAATGATGATTTGGTCAGCATCACCGCTTCCATTGGTGGACTTATGTAAGGGTGCACATGTATTTATGTATGTGCATGATCTTAGCCACACGCTCATGAGTGTGTGTGTGTGTGTGTGTGTGCGCACGCGTGTGTACATATATATGTGAGTGAGTTATTTTTAGTCTGGTAACAGAGATTTCATCATGCAATGCATTCTCTCTGTTCTCTTTGTCAGACTGGCTGCTGTCGTGTGTGTGTGTGTGTGTGTGTGTGTGTTGGCAGAGTGGGCTGTGAGAGAAACAGTAGAAGCAGGCAGAGAGCGAGGCGTCCGTCCTGTGCCGTTAATGCAGGCTGATTTGTGAGCGCTTGTTGTAGTGACTCATCATGGGGAAGGTAGAGCGAGCGAGTGCAGCCAGTGGAAGGTAAAACGCTGAGTTATGCATCTTACTGCAGGCGGCTGCTGCCCTCCGAGCCGATCTGAGAGCAGCTCCACGTGAGCCGGCGTCGCCACGTACAGCCACAACACTCACATTCTCCAGGGCTTCATTGATGGGGATGAGGTGTAGTTTTAATTCCAGGGAGAAGAGGGGAAAGAAAAACACTTTAAACTCTCAAGTAAATAAATCACAATTATGGACTCTGGGCTTCAGATCCTACTTTTTTTTTTGAGAAATACAAACATATTTTTATTGAACAAAAGAATTCTCAAATCTCAACTTTGCCTGAATAAAATAATCTGGCATAATTTCAATTTCAATCCCACTGATCAAATAACAAGTTTACCAATCTCATCAATACGAGCTTTTGATACTTGACAGAAAGATAAAGTACTGAGCTTCAGTCCTCAGTGCTGAGCAAAGGTAGGTCATATGATCAGGTTGGAGCCAACAGCAACATTTCTCAGATTTTTATGAGGTTTTTTTTAGCCACGCAAGCAGCTTGGATAGGATGTCAGTTGGTCGACCACGTCGGTCCACACTGAAATATTATTGGCATGAAGTTTTGTATAGACTCAGAATATAAAGCCTATTCACTTTGATGTTACCCCAACTTTTCTTCCAATGCCACCATGAGGTTGACATTTGTGGTTGTGAGTGAAATGTCCCCCACAAAATTTTGTCCAAAACAAACAGTCCCCTCTGCCTCAGCTGTGCTTTGTATTTTAGTTGTTAGTCTTGTGGTGATGGATGTTGAAGCTGTCTGCCTCCTGTAGGTGTCAGCAGAAATTGATCAGTGAAATATATCACATTGTGCACAATTGTATCGTCATGTTGGCAGCTCATTATTCAAAGACAACATTCATTTTTGCATATTTTTCTTGATCACGTCACTCCCTATGGGCTCACAAAAAGCATCTGAGGGGTCACAAGATTTAAGATAGGAAACCGGAAAACATTTGTCCTTGTTAAGGGACCAAAACTATTCAAGTTTATCTTCATTTAATTTACTGAGCCGTGTTTTCGTTGTTTGTTTGTTTGTTTGCAGAGTAAATAGAGATACCATGTGAATCCTGCTCTCTTTCTCTCCTCATGCCATTATACATATAGCCTTCATACTGTAATCTGGTCATTTTCCAGCATATCCCATCAATACATCATTCTCAAGCTTTGTGTTGTTGGAGATTTGATGACGACTGTGCATCATGTGTCCTTTAGGCTTGATGGAGGTCAAACAGGCCGTATCAGATGACCCCACCACATACTGTACAGCTGAGCAAGGCATTTCTTCTTCTCTCTCTCTATTTTTTCACTCCTACTTGTAGTGTATGTTCTCTTGTCACAATTTGGACCTGGATGTATATATTTCCAAATTCATACATACGTTTTTACAGTTTCACTCATTTTGGATGCATTTTCCTGTGGCCTATTTTATACATAAGGCCCTGTCTTGGAAAAGAATATTATCTTGGATTTCAGTGACCTTTCGGGCTCCGTTTTTCAGTCTGTTGCATGCTTCTTATTATTCCCTAAACCCACAAAGCCTCCTAATCTTTCAGTGGACTGGATTGCTCTTTGTTTGTTTCCCACACCTCGGCCCGCTGTGGCAAAGAAGCGTAATCGTCTGAGTTTGCTTCAGCCAGATGGACCACCGGTCGAGGACAAATTCTGATCAAACCGCGAAGAAACCACAAATGTTAAACTGGATGAATGAAGCCCTTTGTTGCTGGAATATAAAACTAATCACTACATCTGTTCCTGTGGTGAGCTTTAATGTCCTGTAATGAAAGCTGGATGCGTGAGCCGGTGTGTTGTTGTGTGTTTTCCCACTCTGTAGGTAATTGAGGATTAGGGGTTATGGCTTTATTCAGTTACTGTAGAGTCTATTTAAAGCTTCACTAGTTTTTTCTGAGCTTTCCACGCTCTAGAAAGACGGGTTGTCAAAGCACTCCTGTTTCCTGTATAGCCTAACATGTAATTTCCATCCAGTGGAAATGATTCCTTGGAGGTTGAAAGACGGCACTCCAATCCTCGGAGCAGAGAGAGGTGACTGGTCTGCACGGATCACATGATCTTCTCTCTCTCTCTCTGTCTCTCTCTCTCTGTCTCTCTCTCTCTCTCTTGCATTCCCTTGCTCCGTTGCAACACTCCTCATCTCTCTCTCACTCCTTCCCTCCCACTCTCTCTTTCTGTGTCTCAGTCTCATGTCTGCTCTGTTGGCGTAGTGGATTTTGTAAAAGTGTTTTCAGAGGATGTGAAGAAGGTCGAGTTTGGCTTCAGCATGTGCGCCGCTCTCTCCTCTCGGGCTGACACTTCCCCCTCTCCTCCATAATCTCTCCCCCTTTACACCTCCTTTCATCCTTTGCTTGAGGATTGGACTCTTCGGCGACATGTATTCCCTGGACGATTTCGGGTAAGTCCACACCTCGTCATCCCGTCTTTCTCTGTCTCTTTTAGTTTCTCTGTGCTTCTGGAGTCGTGTGAGTTAATCTAAAACTGGCTTTGGGGTGTTGCTTCTTCTCTCTCTCTCGTGGTTCTGTTTAAAGCCTGGCTCAGCTCTCAGACCACAGAATCTGTTTGGTTCTACAACAGGATTGTTTGTCTGCAAGAAAACCTCTGTTTGTGTCTGTATCATCTGTTCCAGCCCGACGTGCTATTGGAGAATGTGACTGGTTTGAGTTGGGAGAGAAATCGAGGGGGGGGGGGAGAAAACAGGAGAGGAAAATCTAGGAGTTGCTGACTTTTGCTCTTCTGTCTACTTCTTTCCAGCCTCTCTGTCTGTGTTTTCTCTGGAGCCAGCTGTTTGTAGAGAAGCCTGATTGGTTACCCTTGAGCGTATCTTTCATTGGTTCCGTCTTTTTTTTTTCTGGGAAGGAGGAATGAGTTCCTCACCGCCTGTCGGTGTGTCCGCTCAGCTGCTCGCTGTCTCTCACAGGATGGATCCCATCTGACTCGTTGCATGTGTGAGAAAGAAAGACAGGAAGAAAGGGATCGGGAGCGCTAATCTCTGAATGGCTGAATGAGTGGGACTATCAAAAGCCAGATGACACAAGGATAGAAGGGTCTCTGCATAATGTGGCCTTGGCAGATTACAGCGGGACGTGGTGATTTGTTGAAGCTCAAATACAGATGTGGAGCCGAGCGGGTCAGGAGAGATAACATCAGAGGGTTACGCTTGACCGCCTGCACTCGAGTAATCTACTGTAAAGCACAGAACATCACAGGGAAAACCTCTCTGGCACAGTGTGTTCATTATGTATGAGGTACTGCTCACACCAGTGTGGTCAGTCAGATTGTAACACTGCAAAACGTAACCAAAAAGAAACTTGAGTAAGACATTACAAAATTTCTTTTTGACCAAATTTATGGAAACGTTTCAGTAAACATGACCTTATAGTGCCAACTTTTCTCAACGCTCCATCCAAACCATCTTGTCCTTATTTCTTCCCATCAGCTGTCACATCTTCCTTTTTCTACCCTGTCATCCTTGCCACCCCTGTAACCGCACATATTCCACTTAATGACACTGGATACAAAGGAAATTATAAGGATGATATAAATCGACACTGGCTTAGAAATCACAGAATATATCAAATGTGGACAAGCTTTATTTTCCTTCTGTCATGTTGTACCTGTCTTTGAATCACATATAAGCATTTTCCTCCAAATAGAAGTGGTGTTTCCCTTTAAGGATCAGGATTAGTGACAGGACGCAGACCGGAGAGCGCTGAGGAAGGTGGAGGAGATGTGGGGGAGGGGCTGTGTCCAAGTGGGGGTTGCTGTCCATATTGTACTGTATGTGTGTCTGTGACAATTAGCCCGAGGGCCAACTGGCATCTATGGAGGTGTGTGATGAATAAGTGATGTGGACATGGGCGTCAATATGCTGATTTCACCGTGGGAGGCTTCACTGCTGACATGATACCAAGTGATCTCCTCATATTAAGACAGCAATTCCCATTCACCCTTTCATCAAAGTCTTATTTGATATATTGAATCTATACATCGATATAAAACCAATATTGTGACTAGATGAGTCATGAAGGTTGCATCACAGCTTTGATTCTTCTGGGTGATTGTACTGAACAATAAGTCTCTACTCTGTATTTGCTGAGCATCATATCCATATTACTAATTACTTTTTGTCAAACATCTTTTAGATTAAATCATTTAGAAATGCAGTGAACCAAATAAGTACTTTATTAATGGCATTTCTGTCTGGTGAGCCTTATAATGTGCCCTGAGGAAAGCGTGCTGGGCTTATTTGGTTCTTTCACAGTCAGTTTATGATGTGACACATCTTTAGCTGAGTGTTGTCGTACCTGCTAGGATTGCAATAAACCTCCCCAGCATTTTGTCACATTATCAGTATTGATGACTTTAGATGATGTGATCACATTATGAGATTTTCTTCCTGACAGATTTGTGTATGAACTAACTTAATTTGAGTCTTTGAACAGTGAAGACATATCACAGCTGAAAAGCAATATTAAGACTACATATCAGAAAATGTGTTTTGGAGTATATCTGCTGTTTGTCTTAAAGCATTGTTGTCTCTTAGAGAAACTCTCTGGACAAAGTTTTGAATTTTCTTTTCCTCTGATTTTGTATTATGTTTTTAGCAGCCATGTCTATGCACTATCTTGTTACGTTATATTTCCACTCCTTACCTAAATTTTACCTGTAAACAGTAAAATGTTGAGTTTCAAGTGTCCTGCTTCTATATAGGTTGTGTATATATCTGCTGACCATATCTCCAATCAGCCACCCTGAGAAAACAAGTGTGTTCACATCTACATAAGATCACATGTTCAGTGCTCAGTGTGATCACTTGCCCGGCAGCGGTTTAGCATAGCCTGTTATCATTTTCTAAATGTTAGTGAGCAGGCAGCATCCCTCCTCCTCAGGGCAAAGACAGAGCCTCGTCTGTCGCAGATCGAGCTTGTTAACATTTGCCTGGCCCGCCACAGTAATGTCCTGCACTCCAGCTGGGTAACGGTAATTCTGCTTGGCACCGGCGTTAATGTGAGCCCCCGAAAAACAAATCGCTCCTGTTTAACCAATCACTGTTTTACTGTCGCTCTGGCTGAACCAATCGCAAGTGGCGTTTTTGTGCTGTTGAGTGCCCTGTCACGCCCCACGGCGGCGTGACTCGCTGTTGCTCGCTGTTGCTCGCTGTCACTGTGGCATATGAGGTCAGCTGATAGAGTGGAGGCCAGTGAACCAGAGAGGTCAAAGTTCAAAGAGTAATATTCTGTCATCTGTGTGTGTACAAGGGAGAGAGGGTGGGTGGATGTGGGGTGCTTACTGCTGATAGGTGTATTTATTGTCTGCTTTCATCTTATTTATTATATTGGATCTTCTCTCATCTTTTCTGTCATTGTCCGAAAAAGACCTTGTCACAGATCAAATCAAAGGGTTATAATTCTTTTTAACATACCATAAGCTGACACCAATATTTCAGAGTTAAAAAAAATCCAACAATGATATATATAAACCAATTTTACATTTTTTGATATTTTCATGAGTTCAGTAAGCATTTAGTCATAAATCAGAGTATTGAAGAAACTGATCTGATGGTGGCACTATATGAATTCAGAGGATCGTCATATTTCACACAATTCTGCCTGAGGAGGACGTGAGTGTATGTAGGTCTACAGAATTTCATGCCAGTCCATCTAGTAGTTGTCAAGACATTTCACTCAAAGCCACAAACTTCAACCTGATGCTAGAGGAGTAAATAAATGTTCATGGCATAAAATCATCCATCCAATAGTTGTTGAGATATTTTAGTCTGGACTAAAGTGTTAGATGGTGTTGTTGATGGAGATGCTCCATACACCAGTATCATTATATCAACAATAGGCTATTAAAGGCTGACTTATCGGTCGAGCTCTAGTTTTAATTCATCTGGACTACAGTCAGGATAAAGTCCCTCCAGCCAGCGATGAAGCTGATGACTTCCAAAATGTCCCTCCTGTCCGTCAAACTGTGATTGAGTGTTAGAGTTAGTCAATTACTTGGTGGAGGTTAATGGACATTAAGCACGCACACACTCTTCCAGTTAATGTGTGTTGTACATGTTGGTGTATATTCACTGGCTACATGTGTCCTCTGAGGTAGAGGGCATCCCGATCGATAGGAGTCGACCACAGTCTGGATCGCTGGTTGTTAATACAGGCTGTGCTTAATACTGGCAACAGCAGGCTGGAGTCCAGAGGAGTGTGTGTGTGTGTGTGTGTGTGTGTGTGTGTGTGTGTGTGTGTGTGTGTGTGAGGGGGGGTGATAGCAACTACCCCAACAACACCCCCTGAACACACACACACTCACCAACATTAGTGTGTGGATGGGGGGTAGAGGCTGGTTGAGACGGATATGAGGTAATCTCCCTTGGGTTAACAGTATGACAATAGCACAGAGGTTCAATCACACACACACACTCATCTGTTATGCGGTCAGACAACAGGCTGGTCAATGACTTCATCTCTGCCGCTCTGTCCGTCAGTCATCTCTTTGTTGCTGGATGGATCATAGTGGATGCAGCAGTGCAAGAATTCAGCACTAAGGGACATTTTTTAATCTCATTCCATTTTTAAGTGGATGTTTTCAGTTATTTGTGCAGCCGTCGCTCTTGTTCTATAATTTGTGTCAGGCTTTCAGCCGGAGGATTAAACTGCTCTTAATGAGTTATCGTTTGAAGGTAGTGGAGCAGCACAAGAGGGAGTTTGTCTCTTAGACTGCTGCTGCTGTTGTTTTCCTGTTGACTGAAATGGACGTCCATCGGCTCCAAGTGCTTCGGTACTGCCTCCCTCAAAGTGTCAGTGACTCAGGGTTGTTTTACAGCCACATCTCTGCCAGGTTTGTACAACAGTGTGTGAATGTGTGTGCGTTTGTTATGTCCAGTATATGTCAATGATGAGTGATGGAAGTTAAATGTCAAAGGCAGCAAGTAAAATTAAAGAAAGGAAATCAAACACATTTTGCTAGAATCAAATAGTGAAAGTTGCAATTGAGAATATGTGCATTTGTCGTCTGATGGTTTGGTGAAAAAGGTTTGACCATTGTGTGCAAAGAAAGCGTTGTCACATTCCAGCAGCACAGACGGGCAAATCTTTCCCAGTTGTATTTTAATCAGAGCTAAAATACTAATCTTTAATCTTAATCTGGCCTCAACAAACTGTCGTTTAGACACAGAATTTAGGTTATTTTGGATTAGCAATTGTGTGCTTGGATAATTTGATTTGTCACAGAACACACAAAACAGCTCTTTGTTCGTATGTTGTGTTAAAGAGTTACGTGTCAGAAGTTGTGACTCTGATCTGTTTTGGTGATCCTCTTTTTTTGTTTTTCTTTCCTCCTGCCCGCTCGCATCTTTTCACTCAAAGCCAGAGATGCTGCCAGAGAGACGCAGCTCACTGTGTGAACGCCGCACCGAGCAGCTTCTTTATTCTAAACACTCGGCAGCCTCACATAGAGCATGTCTGAATAGCAGGGCTGTGTAAAGGCTCCATACATGTTTAATTCACACAAGTATTGAAGACGGCGTGGCTTCTGGCTAAAACTGCAGCCTTTCGGGCCAGTGCCCTTCTCTCGCTGTTCTCCTCTGCTGGGAGGGTGGAGAGGAGGTGGAGAGAGGGGAGGGCGGTTTGGTCGCTGCTGCTGTCCCGAATGAGAACTGTAGGATCGCACAGCTATGTTGTGGCTTTATGAGGATGAGAAGGAAGGAAAGGGGGCATCGATTTGAAAATAAAGCAGTTTCTATGTGCAGCTGCTGCTTTAAACTGACCTGAACCACAGGACACAAGCTCCTGGATGTGTCATTTAAACCTGATAGTAGCAGCATCATGACATTAGTCTGCTTTACTGACAGCTGTGATGTTTGGATTGAAACAAAACATTTTTTTTGTAATAGTCAATTTTGTTTATACAGCCCAAAAGAAAAAACAGCAGCTGAGGGATTCATCTTTCAGACAGCTGTCATATTTAGCAAACTAGGGATGGGTGATACAATGATACAGATATTTGATTCACTGGATTAGACAGAAACAGACATTCCTGCCAATGTTATTTTATTTATCTTTTCAGTTGATTTTTATGAACATTTACTCCGTCAAAATATAAATATATTGAATAGAAATGATGGGTGTTATTCATATCCCTTAATCCTACATCAGACTAGACAGAAGTCACAGTAATAGAGATATTATATGGAGAAACAGAATGACAATATTAAGTAAATGAAGTACACATAACAGTAAGTAAATATTAGGCAAGTTGACATGGATGATCATTTTTCATGTTTTGTGTTTGCCATGTGTGTGTTTTGGAGTCACTAACATGTAGTTCAGTATCTCACAATACATGTTGAACCCACAGAAATGCAGAATATACTGTCAGTTTCATGTTGTGGTAGCACTGATACATCATGGCATGAGACTGAGCTTTTTGTGCACAACTGGGACATTTAGCTAAGAACATAAGCACATTAATGCGGTTTGCATTAATGCCATTAAGACGGCAGTACTCTGCTCTCTCTCGCTCTCTCTCTCTCTCTCTCTCTCTCTCTCTCTCTCTCTCACACACACACACACTCATTTTGGGGCTTAATTTTAGCCCTTTCTACAGTATTGCACTGGCCTTTGTGTATCACTGGGTCAGAGGTTAAATAAACGCACTATGGCATAGTATAGTTATCACAATCTGGACACTGTGATGGATCGAGGACGTTGATGCTTTGATGGCTGTGTAGATTATCTGGAACTACTGTGTATATAATAGTCTTTTTGTTAGTGGAGCTATGATGCATTAGCGGAGCAAATGGAGATATTTTTATGCCATTAAAGCTTAGTTTTAAAGTCTTCCATCCTCATTATCGTGCGCTTAATCACCATTGCTATTAGAGCTTGTTATTTCAATGCTCAGCACTAATTCCCACACAGAAAGACTCTGACATTTTCATACTTACAGTAGAAACAATTTCCCATTTTCCTGGTGGTTATGTGCCACATTATTTCATAGCTAGGAGCAGTAACTTTGTTGAGTCTCTACTGGCAGCTGCTCCCAGACAAGAAACGGTCCCTTAAAAAATGCATGTAAAACAACAAAGCAGAATTCAGTTGTTATACAGATCAACAAAAAAAGATATAGCGTGTTCATTTCTGAGCTTTAGAGATGCTGGTCAGCAGATTTTGTAACCTTTGGGCTGAGCCACACTACAATATTATATTCTATCTTAAAAGTTGCCGTTACTTATAAGAGATATGAGGTTTGATTCTTGTATGTGTCCGATGGTTTTCCTTTTAGAAGGAGTAATTTGTGCAGTTATGAAAAAGAAATACAGATATGAAAATTACATTTGCTAAAACCAGATAATTGATCACAGTGACCACTCAGCAGAAGTCTACTTTATATAACGTTTCCTCCAAAATTTGACGCACATGGCAGAATGGCAGGGGGATTGAAATCTGGATGTAGACAGTGACAGGATTTAAATAATAACTCTATTTGACTGAATGTGACTCTCCTTTAGTTGTAATTACCGTAGTAGAGTGTTACATCCCATCCCTGAAAACTGGCATCTCTCGCTGTGTCTTTTTAAAAAAAGCTAACTGTGCTTAGTTTGCTCTCTTACAAATGACACAGGCTTCACACTGCTCCTCAGCCATAAAGTTGGCTTGTGCTGTTTTTAGTTCCCGCAGGCCTCCTTCCCTCCGTGTGCCTGTGAACAGTACTTTCCCCCTGGAGCAGATTAGAGGTCTTGTACGAGAGTTAAGTCCTGGTTAATTTAGATTTAAGACTGCAGTGAGGTAATGATCTGCCTGCCAGGCTCTGTCTCTAATCCAGCCAGTCAGACAGACCTCTTCCCTCCGTCAGCTGGACCCCAGCACCCACCCAAACACACAGGCATCCATACTGTAAACCTATACACCCCCACCTATGCTATACGCGGGCGGCGGCTTTGCCTGGCCCCAAAATTCCCAGTGATCCCTGGAGGCTATAATCCTCATAGTGAGCGTAATAATAACAGACGACTGACCGAATCCATATACAGTAACCAATCTGTGTGTGGGGGGGAGGCTTGTATTGCTATCTTTGTGAGGACCAGTCATCATCATGAGGACATCTCTGTGTTGTGAGGACATTTTGACTGATCCTCACTACTTCAAAGGAGTGTTTGAAGGTTAAGACTTGGTTTATAGGTTAATCTTGGAGTTAGGTTTAGGTCAGGATAAAGGTTGTGGTCAGGCATTCAATTGTGATGGTTAACATTAGCGCTGCATTATGTCAGCTGGGTATATAAGTACAGAAAAATGTGTATGTGTGTGTCTGTGTGTCTGCATGCATGTGTATGTGTATGTGCTGGTCTGTTTCTGTTGCCCTAAGCTGGCCCTTCACTAAAAATATCAGTGACTGTTATTTTGGGTGTAGGTACAGCATGAGTACCATAATGTACCGAGTGTGGGTGTATGATTATGTATTTCTGTTCCTGTTGAGACCACAGCCTCGCTCTCAGCGCGATGAGGCCGTGAGCTGAAGCACCACTTGAACTTCTGTTTGTGTTTAACGTTTGACAGCAGTTTGCGAGGTTGTCGGGCTCGTTTAAATCTCCCCTCATGTTAAAGACCAATCTAGATGGGTAACATGAACTGTATTGAGTTGGTGTACACACAGTTTAGAGTCTCTTTCCGCCCCAGACAGCCAGATTTCAGATATGGCAGCGTATTGCTCTGCCGATATAAACCCTGCCTACCTGGGGATGCCATTGTGTATTTACCAAACCTTGGATTGAGTTATAAACCCTCCCTGACACTGACTGTGTGTCTCTATTAGTACCAACCAGGGATGCATAAAACTCTAATTATCACTCCTGCTTCACAGGAAGCCTCTCTGGATTGATTTCGTCTCTCAGCTGGCTTTCGTTGTACAAGAGGTTATGATTTTTTATTTTTTTTTAAAGCTAGTTAATTAGCATGAAATGAATTGATTAATTGGATGCATGAAGTTGTCGCCCGCTATGCAGATTGACTGCTGCACCTCTAAAATGCAGCAAATAATCAGGGTTAATTCTCTGCTTTGTCTCTGTATCTGATGTGACGGTTGAGAAAAGGATTAATTAGGATTTTCTGTTTGCATTCATTAAACTATTGGGTCTCCTTTCATTATTTTAGGCATCAGTTTTGCCTAGACTTGAAAGACTGGGGTACAGAAGGCCCTGAGTATGGTTACATAGTGTGTGCTTTTGACCAGTGAAAAACTACAGGTCCTTTATTCCCCTTATATTAAACAGATTTGACATGCAAGTGATTGTTCAAAAAGCCAAAAGGTGTGGTTTGATTTTGGGAGAATTTTCATATTTTCCTATATTCCTGTTTTTGCATGCAGCTTGTGGTTTAAACGGTCAGATTAACTTAGTTTAACTGGGTGTCTATTGGATAAAGAACCTATGGTAAGAAAGTGCAGCCTGTGAGTTTAATACTGCAGACTCATCAAGGCATTGTATCTTGATAATAAAAAAAACACAATAATAACTTTTCTGCTGCTGTGGCACAAGCAGGACGTGGATGTTTTATAGGTAATTTCTTTATTGACAGAGAAAATCATCAGTTAAAAGTATATGCATCCTGGTGGCCTATGGGTTTACGTTGTTGACCATGAACATCCCCAGTTTGAGTCCAGTCAGGAACCTTTGTTGCATGTTTTCCTTTCTCTGTCTTTCCTCATTTGTCACATAAATGTCAGTCATCCACCTTTGGAAAAGTATTTAACTACATTTGAGTGGAGCTGCTATGACCACATAAACATCCTGGAATTGGGGTATACTCAGTGAGCAGCAATGTTCAAGGAAACTTTAAAGGAAAATTCCCAAAAAGTTGAACTATGAGGACTCTTATACTCATGACCAGCTCTGTCATTGTACAGTATTGTATAGACCTTTGCTGACGGCGCAGTACCCCACAGCGCTGCCATCCTTTGGACGTGTGTTTAACATTTAGTTTTCATCGCAGAAACAAAGGCCTAACGAGTCTGAACTGCTGTCACGAGCCGGGCCGCGCGGGGCCACGTTGAATGACTCATCGTTTGTTCGGGTCTGTTCGGGTGCCTTCCACTGTGAACCAGCAGGATGAAACAATTACCCCGGCAACAAAAGCTAATTGCCATGATAACAGAAGCTCTGCCCCCGGGTGCTACCCAGAGAGTGCTCCACACACACACCCCGCCGCCCGGACCCACTCTCCCAGCATGCCAAGGAAACACTTTCCCAGCATAAATACATCCAGCGATCCAAACCTGAAGCTGCTGAGTCTCAGAAACACAAACCCTATGTTCCTAAACATGCACGCTCAACCCATCACGTATACAGTCATTTGTTGGACGGCATCAGCTCCAGGCATCATTTCTTCCAGCGCTGAGAGCTCTGCTAATGGACTGAAAACATGCAGCCGTGACACTCACAGTGCGTATGTATAGGATTTGTGTGGAGCTGGGCAGGGTGAGGGAGGAGGGGGGCACATATGTCTGACCATGTGTGCAAGGAAGTGCTTTGCTTAATTCAAAAGCCTGGGAATGTGGCCTCTTTTTCACCGCTCGCCTATGAGGCTTATTTGACATGAGGAAGTGCTCAGTGTGGCAGAAGCCTTCATATCCTCTCTGCCCTTGTTTTTGTCTTCGCCGTCTATTCATCCCCGTCCCTCTCTGAGCTCTGTGCTTGTCTTTTTTCTCCTCTCCTCAACCCCTCTCAGGCTGCCTTTTGAGGTGAATATTATTCAGACTCCACTGAGAAATCTGCTTAGTCCTGCGAAAACAAGATGAAATGCTCAGACAGGAGCAGAATCAAGTCAGGCTGATCTTTTTCAAGAAGCAGACGAGCTCTTTGAATTCAGGATACACGTTTCATCTGCACCCATACAAATATATTCTCAGCTAATCGCAAAAAAAAAGACGTTAAAAACAACATTTTAAATATTTGTGTTCATAGTCTGTCAATGTGGTGTGAGACATGTGCAGGATTTCTTTTTTTATTCATGAGCTGGTAGTGGGGAAGTGCTTATGCATTTTTAAACATGTAGTCTATAGAATGCACAAGAGGGAAAATACCAGCAGGCTGAAGCCTTCAGAGGTTGGAGCGACCCAAAGAGAGAAGCCGCCGAATGATCAGTTTATTCAACCTATCTGCGCCTTAGTGAAACAGCACAGAGCAGCTTTAATCAATATTCTTAGATTAGCTATGGTTCACATGACTATGTGAAAGGGGTTGATTGTAGTGATGAACCTACAGAGAAATATAAACCGACTCTGCAGTTTCCCTCAGGTCTGTGGAGCCTGATTCACTCTCACTGCTCTCACCATCATTTCCAGCTTCAGTAGACACCTCTTTTCAGCCAAGAAGCAAAAAAAAAACCCCACCACAGATATGATACCTGACCTGCACAAAACAGCAAACAAAGTTAACGACTGATTAAAATAACTAAGTTGAAATGATAAGTCATCTTTCAGTTGAGTTTCACACGGGACGTGACATCTAGACAGGACCCCTGGTTTTGCAGGTGTACGTTCACTCACTAACAACATTATGCAAGAATTATTTTGTTTTTTTTTCCCCAGTTTGTTGCCCCTATAGTTTCTTAGTGCACTTATACACCACTGTCATGAATATGGCAGCTGTACTCGTGCATTTGTTGCCATTAGTCCTATCATTACCTATGATTAAACACTAGCAAGTTGACAACTTTGGTAACGCACCCGAACATCAAGCAAGTGCAATAACACAAGACACGATTGTGAAGCCAGTGAATATTATTTATTAGTTCAACTGCAAGAAGAGCAAAATGTGTCTTCTCTGTGAATCATATATATTTCTTGTTCTTTACTTTGACCTTCAGTTCTCCCTGTTGTGTACATTCCTGCTCTGAGCATCACTTTGATTCATCACGTTATTTTAATGTCACTGATTGTGATCTTCAGCCATGACTGACCTTTCTCAGATGATGCCATATCGCCTGCGATCGCTTCATCGCAAACACATAGTCACTCTGTTTTCTTTGCTTCTCATCTCTGCCATCTCTCTACCCTTTTTTTCCAGCTGAAAGTATCAAGCGTTTGAGCAAAAATGGGCCTCTACTTTTTTTTTTCAGCCTCTGAAGTTGAGCAGCTATCATGTGCTGCATTGTGCCTTGTCTCCTCTTTGTCATGTGACTTTGAGAGAGTCTGCAGCCATCACTAACTCGATCACACACACAAGCATTTAACACACTGTCAGAAGTCTTTTTTTCTCTCGCTGCTCTGTGAAGGTCTGTATCAGCACTTCAGCTAATGCAACCAAAAGAATGAACTAAGAGAAATCATCTCAGCCAGATCACCATCCTTTTTCTTTTGCTCTGCATCCCATGATGTGTTGATTGAGCAACACACTGTATGTAAGGAAGGAAAAGACAAGACGCCGGCTTTATTTCTGACTGTTGAAGAGAAGTGAATCCGTCAGGGTTGAGCTAGAGGCACTCCATCCCTCTGGCCCAAACTGCTCCAGAAATAGGGCCTGTTTTTGTAAGAAGATCCATCAGAGAGAAGCAGCCACCTCCCTCCTCCCCTCCCTTTCCTCTCCCAGTGAGACTCTGGTGGTCTGTCGGGCCTCTGAAGTGGAGAGAAGTGTCTGTTATGTGATTAGAGAGTCAGTTTAACTTATTTAGAGATGTAGGAAATAGGGCTGGGCGATGTCTGCTGAATTGGTATATGAAGATATCCACAGTGAAACATTGCGATGGATGATGATGTCATGGGGGGGGGGGTACTAATTATATATGCTGTGTGCTGATGTGCTGTGCTATAGTACTGTAATTTTTTACACATTTTAGGCCATTTACAGTCCATCCTCACCTACTTTAAAATAATAATTAATTGATCATATATTTCATATTAGGGGAAAAGGTTTAACTTGAAACATTCTCAGTTAAATGTGCGAGACGTGGTGAAAAGAAGTGTTGATAACAAAATAAGGTTTTGGAATTATTTGTTTCAGACAAGTGTAGCACTTTGTTTTATGTAGGTGTAGTAGTCAAAGTTTTAACCATTAGTTTCCAAATGATGACTCAGCCCCTGATTTACTATTTAATTTAATCAATCAGGCAATGTGATAGTAATGCAATGCTAAATGTTTTTGGGAATTGCTCTTATTGCCTTTTAACTCACACAGCTTTTGTTGCACTTACAGTAGAATGTAGAAGGAGTAGTAAGAAATTTTGCGTGTCACTTTGGAGCTTGGCAGGTGTTAATTTTGGACCCTTTTAAATCACACTAGAAGACAGCTCGGTGGTCTTTGGTCCCCTAGTAGTAAACTTGGCCCTCATGGTTTTGCATCTAGAATAGAAGGTTTTCTTTGAATGTAGAGGCAGTGACATTTTTAGATTCCTATATCCTCCAGTCTGTCTTATTAGTGATGAAACTGAAGATTATTTTCCACCAGAAAGTCTTGTCTTCTTGTCTTTCTAAATCTTCATATGTAAGGAATGAGCTGACATTTGCATGAAGTTAAGGATGAATCAGTCTGTGTCACTGCTGTCAAACAGGGCTGAATGGTTGAGTTCACAGTCTGTGCCATTTTTGGATGTATTTTAAGGAACTTCACATTCACATTTGCTTGCGTTAATGACAAATGTGTTTCCTGTTTGTCCCCCAATGGAGGATATTGATTGTGTAACCATCATTTTGCAGCAATCAGCATCTGCATCTTGTCTCACTTTGTCTTATATATTGATGATATTGATGATGTTTCTGCAGTTGGCAGTGGTGAATGATGGGTATTTGACAGAGGGAGGGTGGTTGTAATCGTGGGAGTTGTTGCTGAAATCCATCTGTCCAGTGAACTTTAAAGGCTCCTCCCTGAGGAATGGCACAATGTTGCTGTGCAGTTTATACTCTTTCTAATATAGCTGCATGGAAACAAACATCTGTATACATCTGTCAGGATCTCTCTTACTCTCTCTTTGTGAATTCCTTACTTGTACTGTACACTTACATCACAAACACAAAGTGCATCAAACAACATTAAGACCAGTTTGTTTCACTCTCAAAAACCTCATCCAATTACAAATCTATTTTTTGGAGAAGGTATTTGAAGAACCACTGCTATCTCTTCACTGCTGAGTTATTTGAGTCTGGTCAAACCACCGCGAGGGAACCAGAGAGCAGATGATGGCAGGAAGCCGGCTGAGACAGAACCATGTGTTGGAGCGGTCCGGGGGGGTCTCTCAGGTGTCACACTGACTTCCTCCTGCAGAGAGACACACTGAAGGAAAGGTTGTCGGAGAAGGGGAGGGTCGTCACATGTCAGTGTTTAAATGTTACTGTCGTCCTCAGGGGCTTGGAAACAACTCGTCATTATCTGCTTATTCACTTATCTCATTTTATTATTGCTGCCATTTTTATTGTTAATGTAAGTGTGCTTAATTCCAGGGGGTTTAACATTACACCACATAATCTCATTCACCTCAGGCTCTCAGGGTAATAGAACAATTCATCATACTTTTGATTCTTGTCACCATTTCTGGCTTCATGCTCTCAAACACTATTATTAGTATTATTCTGGCCAGACCATATCTGCACACATAATAGATTTAAAATGTGACTGTGAGGCACAGTCTTATTGAAATGTATTAAACTCTGTTTGCTCTTTCCAGACTCTCAAACATGAGAATTTGCTGTTTTTCTTTGTCATAGATGATGATAAATGTATTTCCTTTTTTCAAGTGTTGTTTGGACAAGTCAAGACATTTGAAGTCTAGGATGTTGTAGTTTTTCACTATTTTCTAGCATTCATACATTTAATGATTAATTGGTTAATCGAGAAAATAATTGGCAGATAATGAAAGTTCCAGGTGCAGCCCTGCTAAATTTTGTGAAGTTGCACTGTTACAGTCCAGCTCTTTTTCCTCTCCCCTCATCCTCTTCATTTTTCCTGCTACAGTGACTCCAGTGATTTATGTTTGATTTTGTTTGGTGTCGTCTTGCTGCAGAGATTAAGGCACTAGATTACCTCCACAGTCGGTGAGCACATAGTCAGTGCACTCTGGTTTGCCTCTCCTGGCTCTCACACCTTCAAGCTGCTTATGTGAGTCTCGCTGCCAGAGAGTCAGTCCCTCAGGTGTTGAAGGTGAAAATTAGAGAAGCATTTAGTCACTTCTCAGGTTCTGAAAGTTGCCCTCACCTCCGCCCGTCTGAATCACCTCTCCACCTGCTCTTATGTGCTTCCATACTGAGGCGATTGTAACACCTTCAGGCACATATGGTGCTAAGGTCATAATGATAGTGTATAAGGCTCTTCATCTCATAAACTCCAGCTGTATCTTCTGAAAGTGGTAATTTTGCGATGTGATTTGTCAAAACCACATAAGTCAATGGCCAAATGTGTCTTTTTAGTGAATTCATTCCCTTTCAGCTCTGTGGTTGTGAACATAATTATTTTATGCTTCATCGTATGCGCTTGTGCGTTTTCCATGACTTTTTATTTGCTTTTTTACCAAGTGAGTCTCCAGCTGGCGTTACGCTTGCTGATCAAACACTTTTTTTTTCTACTTGCTTTTTAACACACTGTCATTACCAAACACGACGCACACACCCTTCTGCACTGGTGCCTCTGAACAGCCCTCCATGTGCTGTAATGATGCTGCTCCACCACAGTAAAGGCCAGGAGGGAAAAGGAGAATTTCCAGGGTTCAATTTTAGGTTGAAGTCTTGTTTATAGCTTATAAAGCTGCCAGCCCTCCCTTCCCTCGGCGCACACAAGCTGTCAGATCTACAGTGGCACTACGTTATTCCTAATGTGGTTAACTTGTAGTGCAGAAAGGCGTGGCTCCCCGGTGACCCTTCAACTAACCAGATAATCACAGAGCAACTTTTTTTTACTGGTTTGATTTTATTGACCACCATCACGTTTACACTATTCTGTAACATTAACAGTATGGGAATGAACAGTACAGCAAAGCGTCTCTATAAGCTGATATTCTCTTCTGTTTAGAGAAACAAATCTTCCACTTTTCAGTTATTTTCTGCTTAATTATCTTTCATTGCTCAGTTTCTCATTAAAGCGTCTTTCATGATTTTCAAAAGCCGGGGTCTATAACAGAAACAGATAGCCGCTCATGTCCTGACAAATAGAAGAAATCCTCTATAAGAAAATGAATTAACTGGATCTCTAAATGTCAGTCAACATAACGATGTTTGAGTATTCACCCGGCCTCTTCTTTATGTCCTGTCTCTCTCCCATCAGTGAACAGAGTATCTGCCAGGCGCGGGCCTCTGTGATGGTCTATGACGATGCCAGTAAGAAGTGGGTGCCCATCAAGCCTGGGCAGCAGGGCTTCAGCCGCATCAACATCTACCACAACACTGCCAACAACACCTTCAGAGTGGTGGGCGTCAAACTGCAGGACCAGCAGGTGAGAGACGCACACGCTCACACTCCTGGAGATGAGAGGACATTTCTGTTTAGAGGTGTGGGGCTGCAGGTGTATATAGACCTTATATAATCTCCCCAGTCCTCCCTCAGATACATGTTTACTCATCACAAGTCTGGGGACTGATTTCAAACATTTCCCATAATGACTTTTAAGGACCCCTTATTACATGATGCA
Organism: Centropyge bicolor; assembly: GCA_037975185.1. Taxonomy (NCBI): domain Eukaryota; kingdom Metazoa; phylum Chordata; class Actinopteri; family Pomacanthidae; genus Centropyge; species Centropyge bicolor. The sequence goes on from JBBMOC010000010.1 coordinate 4,857,290, forward strand.
CAGTGCTTATGCTGCATTCATGTCATATTGGATGAATGGTAAAGATGGTAAAGATTCCCATGGTAATGACTTGCACGCATTTATGTGATCAGGATGTTAAAATTACAGTTGGTTGTGTGAGGATTAAAATATTGTCTATTGGCAATATCACACCATATCCACTAAATTTGGATATACTTTCATTGAGCGATGGTTTTTGGCTGATGTGACGCATCCATGTTTGTTGTTGCCATTCAGATATAGTGGAGCTTTCTGAAGAATCACAAGGAGTTTCATAATAAGTCATGATTAAGACTCGGAAGTTGATTTAATTGCTCTGATATGACATGAATGCTGTTGCGAGATGGGAGTTATTGTTGATTTTTCAGTTTAGAAAATTTTTCATTTGTGCCTTCACTCAAAATGCCACATGTTCATGCATTGTAGGAAATTGACTTAGTCTAATATGATCATTGAATATGCAAAAAGAGGACTTTATTAAACCCAAGCTCTCTGATTGACTTGTTTTGACTCCAAACTTGATGTTAATTGTTTATGATTGCAAGAGTTGAAAAGGTCCATGAGTCACTTCTGACTAAATATGAACCCTGTTTAGCAGCAGTGTAGAATTTATATAGGGGTTTTTAGTGGGTTTTTTGGGATTTCTTTGGTGGTCCTTGGGAACCAAGGTGCCATAAAGCTGCACATTATGTAATCTAAATAACATAATTCACAGCTTCATTTTCTTTCCCCTGTTGAAGGTGGTGATCAACTACTCCATAGTGAAAGGCCTGAAATACAATCAGGCCACTCCGACCTTCCATCAATGGCGTGACGCTCGCCAGGTCTATGGGCTAAACTTTGCCAGTAAGGAGGAGGCCACCACCTTCTCCAACGCCATGCTGTTTGCCCTCAATGTCCTCAGCTCACCTGACAGTGGAGGTAAGACTCGTATTTGACTTCCTGGCAGGTCGTGACACATTTTCTGAACATTTGACTTAAATTAAATTACTAAGTCTTTAACTGTGGCCTGTGATAAATTTAAGTCCATTTTTGCTCTCAGGTGACCACAATCAAATAATCCACATAGTTTTGAATGTTTTCTGTTTGACTGCTAAACAGGATGTATGTGGTAGACAGACAAATGGCACTATAATCTAAATTGTTGATTGCACATTCTCATTCAATACATTGCAATGTTCAAAGCCTCTGGTGTAACTACTTATCTAAGCTGTACTACCCTCTGCTGGCTGGTAATATGTACTGCACCTACACTGTACACCCTGACCCAAACAATAATTACACTCAGTGGTTTGTTGGTTGCAGACTGACATTTGTCCTCATTTAGAGAGTTTTTTTATTTTGGTATTTTCATTGCAATGACTTTTCATTTCTTTTCAAAGTCAAACATAAAAACTCTGTGTAGCAAATTATGCAGCATGATTACAGACTTGTAGTTAAACTGGTGGATTTGTAGTTTGGGTTTTTTTTTTTAAACATGGACAGTGAACAAATTGAGTTTGAGCCCTGAACTACATTTGAAGCCAAACTCACACCTACACTTGGTTTGCTAAATAGCATCTGACCAGCTCTGATTACGAGCTACTTATAAGCCTTGTGTGTATGTGCATGGGTGTGTGTGTCTGTTAGATATTGAGAGTGAGTGTTTAACTGCGGTGTCATCCCATCCCATCCTTGTGACTCTCCTATTGGTGGCTAAAATATCCCATATGGAGCCTTAATGTCATACCCCACCGTGCTCACATGGCAGCCCTCCTTTTTTTGGGTGCATTTGGACGTGGGATTGCTGGCGTCGTCATGCAGGGCCAAAGTGTCTCTGTTCCCAGGAAACACTTCCTTACTTACTTAATCATATTTCTTATCCTGTTTCTTGCTGGGAGGTGTAATGTAGTTACATAGATAATATCATATAGCACTAAGCTTCTCATCATGCTGACTCCAGACATTTCACCTGGTGTCCTCAGGAGGATTTCTTCAGCCATCATCATCCTCAGTAAGTGTTGTGCTGCAGAGAAATATGTCCACTGGCTGTGCGTGATTTCATGGTTATGCAAGCTGGGCATCAGCCTTTTTCTTCACGGTGTGTAGGTACACTGTGTTGTTTACAGTGGTGGAAAGTAACTGAATACACTTACTCAAGTACAGCTTTAAGGTGTGTACTTTTACTTGTGTACTTGTACTATTGTGCTTTTCACTTCACTGCATTTATTGACAGCTGTATTTACTTTTTTCAGATTGAAATCTGACATAAAAACTGTGATAACCTCATGAAATACAATGGACTGTTAAATATTAAACCACTTTGGCACTTTGGCACTTTGGCACTTTCCAAAAAACAGCGTCTAGTTTCAGATGAGTTAATGGCAGTTTGTACCTCTGTGACTGGGACAGGTGATCTTAAAGTGCATTAGTAGCTTTATTATCCGTGATGTTGAATGAGAAAGTATGAATCAGAACAAAAGTCAGAGAAGACTTTGAGATGTGTCATTTTTACATGAAGATGGCAAAAGCGACTGTTTTTAAAGAAACACTGTCAGAGTACAAGAGGGAGGAATAATTCATTTTTCATTGATCGCATTAAGATAACACACACATAGACAACCGTTGGTCTCCTGAGCCCTCATAAAACCTTTACAAGCCTGATCAGGCCCTTTCATCCCCTGGGCTTCCTCTTCTCTGACCTTCACCATGACAACACCCAGAGCCATATAACATACACCACAGAGTAGAAACACACACACAGAGAGGCCTACATATATGCACAAATAGACTACATGCAATGCAGCACAACATGGGGTAAAGTTGGTTCACGCCTGCCTGTCTGCAGAAGCTGTTGTGAGCTGTTAATAAAAAAAGCTGCAGGTTGTGTTTAAAGAGTGAATCCCTGAAGTCTCACTTGCAAAAATACATAATGCAGTTGATGACAGGTGGAGCAGGGAGGCGGCAGGTACATGCAGTACATTATGTATTTGTATCTGCAATTTTATATCCTTGAATCATTTCTTGGAGATTTATGTTTCTGCAACAAATATTGCTGCTGGTGCAAACAAAAAAAAACAGTGTGTCATGCTGATACTGAAACAGAAAGCCTGTATTTATGAAGCCCGCAAGCTTTTCTACTGTCACCCATCAACTCCCTCTTAGATTGTGTTCGTTGAGATTTGAAAGAAGTTCAATTAAGCCCGATCAAAGCAAACCTTTGTCATTTCAGCGTCCTCTCTTCTCTCAGAGAGAAGGAGAGTCTTTGCCTTTAACCCTCTGGATATTTGCTAAATTTAATGTCAGCTTTGCCAGCAGAGCACATAATTACCATGAGCTAACAAGCAGAGTTCAGGGGAGTGTCAAGGAGCGAGGGAAGCGAGACATCTTCCAGACCTCGCTTCTTTTTTTGGGGCTTCTTGTTTAAGTAGCGCAGTAAAAGAAATCTACCAGTGGCAGTATGTCATTATCAGCAAGTGATACATGCATTTAGCAAACACAAACTAACCGATGGAGGCAGTGGTAGATCAGTGACTCCTGTGATCTGTGAGGAAAAATTATTGTTGTTGGCAAGAGAGTTTGGTGGCTTTGAAGACAGCAATATCACAGCTTCAGTTCCCCGACTGAAAGCGCTGTCTGACAGCAAGGTAAAGCAGAGAATAACTGATAATGATTTTTTTTAGTTGGGCCTTTTAAGGTGGCTAGAAATTATTTTGCTGTTGCCTCCATCCACAACAGTACACTGCTAAGCATCCTACACTGGTATTCCTGTCTGCCTCTCCAAATGGAGGGTGAACCCACTATCTATCTAATACATTCCCACTTCAACAAATCTGAATTGTCCCTTTCAGGTTTTGGAGCAAAAGTCAGGTTTTATTTATGTAGCCCAGAATTACAAGTATATCTCAAAGGACAAGAAAAAAATATCACAAACTTTTTTTCTATATGAAGTAAATAAATTACAGTGCATTACATGATATTCCAATTTCATGATTTACATTTTTGGTATGCATTAATCTCTGAAGTGTTTTATATTTGTGCTGTATTGTTATTACCTTGTCAGTCGCCTGTGAAGCTCTTTTAATTTGCCCACTTTCGTTGGACTGTATGAAAGGTGCCATTAAATAAAGAGTGCTTAAAGGTAGTGAGTTACATTTTCAGCGAAAAACCTTCATAATGCATTAATGGAAAGCTTGTAATCCTCTGACAGTCAAAAGCACACACTTGATGCAAAATTACAATGACTGTAAAAATACAAAAAACTCAAGTGAACATTACATTACATCATTTTTAACCCTCGCTGTGATCCGGTCTGCACTTTGAAGCAGCAGCTCTGCCTCGTGTTGACTGGCGGAGATATCACCTGTGGGTGTTGTTGATGTCACGATGGGCGTTGAAGCTTAATGACGGGTATTCTGGTGATATGTGATCACCCTTTTAATAGCCACCCCAGAATGAGGCTCTAACTCTGTCACTCAGCGGGGGGGTCAACACGCAAGGTGCTAAACTGAGATTGTCATGTGGCTGATTTGTTACTTCATGAAACATGTGGACATAGTGACTTAAGCTCTGGCAAATCATGTTTTATTGACAGAATTTTAATGCTGATCAATCCCATGCAATATTGTTCTGTAGCTAATTTTGAATTTGCTTTCATTTCATATTTGCTTGTTTTTTTTCTTTTGATATGTCTTCCACCCTCTTAGACTCTTTTGTGCTCTGGTTTACAGTTGAAATTCCTGTGGCATTACATTATAAACAGCTTGCTGGCTCTCTGGGGCAAAGTACCTCACATGATGTCTGCTGCACTCTGTTCATTCAGTTCACACAGCTTCCTGCACTCTCTGCTGAGACTGTTTTATATAAGATGATTATAGTTTTGAGGGCTTGTTTACAGGCTGAAATGTATGTCACATTTAGTCCCTGCTGACCTCACACATTATACAAAGAATGAAAAAGCTGTCATTGCACTTTAATGCTGTGAAATATTGTATATAACAAGCAAAGCAATGAAAATGAGACAGAATGGTGAAGAAAGAAGGAAAATAGAAAAGGACAATAAGAGGTGGATAGACAGGGAAAGAACAGAGACACTGGCTGTCACTTTTCAGAAAAGGGAAATAAATAGAGAGGACTAGAAGATTAAAGGCGAGAGGGAGATCAGTGGTTAGAGAAAGAAAGGCCAACAACAAGGAAGAAGCAGAGGGGGGGAAGAGTGAATACATCACTGTTTGAAACAAAAGAGAGAAAAATAGAGCTGCAATGAAGAGAAGAAGAATCTGAGGCATGAAGGGAACCAGGGCTTGACCACAAACTCTCTCCTTATAAACAACTTGTCGGATGTATAGATTTATTTTTTCATGTCTTTGATCTTTTTTTCCACCTTCTGTCTTTCAGGTCCAGTCGTCCAGCGCCAAAATGGACCCTCCTCAGAGGAAAGCGAGGCACAGAGGAGGTATGATTTCTGTATATACGAGAGCATATATATGAAGCTATCTTTGCACAGAAAAGCAAACATTAATACGTAAGGGATTAAAATTCCGAGCATGTGTTCTCACTCTGTGGCGCTGTGATCCTTAGAAACAGCTTCAGATGTTAATTTAAGGACAGTGCAGCTGTTATTGCTGCGGTCTGTTGATCATTGATGGTAGTGTTATCAGCATTCTTACATTTTTTTTGAAAAAGTCAAATTCAATCACGTTTCAAGGTACCTAAACCAAATATTTTCATACTCTTGAAACCTTGAAACATCCAAATTGTTATTATAACACTGAATGAAATTGCGCAAAATAAAGTTTACAAAATTCCTTATTCACCCAGAAATCAATGTATAATATCACTTTGTGTGTTGTGTTATATTAAAAGATTTTTTGTTTACATGAGTGACTGTGTAGATGAAACCAGATTATGCTGAAAATCAAGCATTCGAAATTAAGCTTTTTCCAAACTTTCAAGACTTCGAACTGCACATTAGAAATGTAATGAAAGTGCAGTGACATCATTGCAATTCATAGGATGATGGAGCAACATCAGATGCAGGCGCATAAGGAGAGGGAGCGACGAACGTCAGGATCAGGTGAGGCTTCAGCAAACACACCCACACCCTACTCTATTAAACACACACACACACTCTCTCTTTCACAAGTTACTCTGGAGACCAAAGTGAATTGCAGGCTGACATAGCGTTTGCTCTTAGCTACACAATCAGTTTAGAAAAAAAACTGCCAACGGAAACGCCTCACAGCAAACTCCAGCTGTCAATAAACAACCTTGCCGTGAAGCAAAGAGATATTTGGGTCAATATCACTATAAAGTGCCTTTGGTGTCCCCATCAGAATCACTCAGTCATCATGAAAATGTCGCAGAATAATGAAATTCTGAGGTCTTATTATAAGTGGCCAAACATTTGCACACATATCAGTACAATGATAAGTCTCTTAAAATGTGTTTCCTTCATTTTATACCATTTTCTTTCATTGGATGTACATGATTTTGGCATGTCCCCAACACTGCTCTGCTAACTACAGTGTGTGTAATAAGTGGTTAAATGGTACTAAATCCAAAAAATTTTTGGACAGTTTTATTGTCCACAAGAAGTTATTTGATAAAATTAGTCATTTTGATCATGCATTATCTATTTTCATAATCATATTCAACATTTTGCATGTGTCCCCAAAATTGCTGTCCACCCTGTCATTATGGGGTAACCGCCTCTTTAAGAAACCCTATGACGTTTTCAGTGACATTTCTACCAGCCTTTGGTCTTTCTTCAGTGGAGCCTGAAACAGTGGCTAGTTGCAAACTAAGTATTTACACTTATATTTCGAAATTTTCATCATATTATGAGTGTAGTTGGATGTTGTCAAGCTTAACATGTCCACCCTGTCATAATGAAATATCAATTAATATAAAAACCTTTCAGAAATTAGAAATATATTTGTTAAACAGTACACTGTCAGCTTGCTAACTGAATCATGTTGCTAAGTGAATGTCCACCATGTGCTCATTAAATGCTAACATTAGGCAAAAATGTCCACCCTGTCATTGTCCACCCTGTCAGCAAGCCTTCCATGACAGGGTGGACATGTTACATGTTACACACATTTTTTCAATGTCCCAATGTCCAATGTCCCCCTCCATGGAAGGAGGACCTCTGGCATTTTTTTTTAACATAATTTCCTTAAGATTTATTGTATTTATGAGGCCATTCAATGGCATTTCACAACATGTCCACCCTGTCATGCCCAACGTCCACCCTGTCATGTCACTGTCCGCGTGTCATTTTACTGTCCACCCTGTCATATTCATGCTCTTTGAAAAGTTATTAACAAATAATTTTCACAATTTAGCAAAACTTTTTGTGTGATTCCTTTATAAACAAATGAGGGCCAAATAGTTTTGCTTGAAAGTTTGACCAGATATCTTTGTTGTTAGGTTTTATTTAGAAAAGAAAGTCCAACTCTCGCTGATTTTATAGCGAAACAAATAATTTGCCATAATTTCATTATTATCCAAATACTTTTCCCATTAACCTAAATAACCTTTTGAAAAAGGGACCAAATGGCTTTCTGAAAATGTACATTTTATAACCACTATGTAATTATAATATATTTATTCTACTTTGAAATTGTCCATGACAGGGTGGACATATTTTGCTGTTTACATGTACTTTGTCTGCTTGCAGTTAATTTCTAAAAAGTGTGGGAGCTTGACCAACATGCATTTCTAACAGCATAACATCTCCTTAATTCAATGAATATGACGTTCAATGGAAAATCTCATCTTTTTTTGGGAGCAATTGGGAAGTCTCAAAGGCACCTTTTGGTGATATTGACTCATTTGCTCTGCTTTATTTGGTTTTTGTTTTGTTTTTTTTTAAATGAGGGAAGTTATCAGTGTTGGTTCAGGCAGAGCACACTTTACTTTCCCACAGCAAACAGCTGATTTCATCTTTAATAAATGCCAGAGATTGCAGACCCTGATACGGTAGGTTTTCTGGAGGTAAACAGGCTTTCCCAGTGTGGTTTGTGTTAGTGTTTCCCACCTTAGTTTCAATCACTACTCCCCAGTCTGTGCGCCCTTATGCTTTTTTTTATCCATGCACATGTATAAATGTTCAAGTCTGCCCCTTTAATGCGCATACAGACTTAAACATCCTCCTCTGTCCCTGCTGTCAGTGGCGATATCAGCGGCCCCCCCTCCCCACCTCGTCCCTGCAACATGCTCTATTGCCATCTCTTTCTTCCAGCTACTGTTGGGGGGAAATGCCATATGCTTTCTGACCATGGCTCAGTCATGTTGCATTCTGCTGCTTGTTCTTTTTATGATATTTTGATTCTTTCTTATTTGCTATTGGCTTCAGTTTTTTGGATTGCTCCTGATTTTCTCATCTTTACTTGCTTGGTTGCTCAGTTGGTTGCTTTTCATTCTTCTCACGTTTTTCTCTTTTCTGTTTTCCTTTGTTTGTTGCCCTCCTTCGTCCTCCTCTTCGTCTGCATCTCCTCCTCCTCTCTCTCTCTCTCTCTCTCTCCTCTGTCTCTCTCTGTCTTTCTCTCTCTGCCCGTCACAGTCGTTTCCACTCTCCAATATAAAGTCGCCACCCCTCCCATCCACCCAGACACTCCTCCTGAGTACAGACAGTACAGGGCTAGCACACTGCCACCCTCCTACGTCCGCGTGGCCTCCTCCTCTCCTCCCTCCTCTGCCTCCTCCTCTCCCTCTCAGGAGAAAGAGGTGGGGGCTGCTAGGGACAAGGCCCAGCTCTCCTCCCAGCTCTCCACCTCGCTGGCCTCAGCCTTTTCCCCAGTCCAGGCAGGAGTGACCACCCAGGGCCGACAGGTCCGTCAGATCCCCCTGTCTCCTCCCACTGCAGCCCGCAACCTACACCTTCAACAACAACAGCAACAAGACATCATGCTCCCCCCTAAACACGGCACCTGGTCGGCCTCCCACTTACAGCAGATGTATGCCCAGTTACCCCCATCCTCCTCCCCTCCAGTTATGATGGCCATGCCTGTAAAGCAGGTTTTGCCCCCACAGCCTGCCCTGCCCATGGCTCACCCCCTCCCTCCCCTGAACACTAGGATGAAGCCCCCACCTCTTGACCCAAGCACCGTGACAGGCCCCCCTCACCAGTACACCCAGCACCAACCCCACCCTCACTCCAACGGCCAGCCAGACGACTCCTACTCTCCTCACTCCCAGCATCTGCCACTCACCCCGCAATACTGCGAGGCCATCCCCCTGCCTCCCCTGATAGGCCAGACAGCCCCAGGCCCTGCCCCCAGCCACCAGCCCCAATACGCATCCACCTTCCACCCTCAGCAGCAACAGCATCCGCAACAACAACAACAGCAGCAGCAGCAGGTGTACTACCAGCCCCCCACCACCACCACTTCCTCCTCCTCCTCCTCACCCCCCTCTTACACTGCCATGTCTGACGGGGGCTCGCCCAAGAAGACCCCCTCCCCCGTCCCCCAGCAGGCCCACATGGCCAGCAGCAGTAAGTATGAGGAGGAGAGAGGAGGAGGTAGTCTCTCAGCAGAGGCATGTTACGTGTGTGAGTGTGTGTGTGTGTGTGAGTGTGTTTGTATGAGGAGTGCCACTCTAATGAATGCCCCTCACCTTAAGTGTTACACCTGAAAAACACACGTGTCATATGCACACAATACCTATAGCGTGAGACGAGTGTTATCAGCATTAGTGGCACATTAAGTTGTTTGACATTGTGTAATTTCTACCCTGCTTTAATCTGACCACGACAAAACACCTGTGTGGCTGTGCAGAGCCTTTAAAACAAATGACAAGCTGTTTGAATAGTGTAGAATTCTTTGACCTCCATATACACAGTTCCCCCATTAGGGCAAAGCAGCAGGACAATAGGCCTTTGACTAACAGGAAAAACACAGGTGGTAACGATAGCTCCATTCTTTTCAAGTGACATAAGACACGACAGCGTGACAGTGAAGCAGCTTGACACTGAAACTGAGGCAGCTAAATGGAGTTCAGGCATTAATTTGGTTATTTCTGCTCGTGCTTTTCCTACTGCGACGTGGCAAACTGTCTGCCGTGTTAAACACCTACAGCCCTACACGCACACGTCGGCAACAGTGTTTTCGTGACCAAGTATTTGCATGTCAAGTCAGTCATCTGATCTCAGTCCAGCTCAAAAAAAAAAAAAAACGCTGAAGGAAAAATGTCCCCTGAAAAATGGTTGCAGAAGTTTGCCGATGTCTATTACTGGCTGTAATAGATCTGCAAGCAAATACTGAAAATGACTCTATTTCAGATTGTGTAATTACTCTCTGTTCAGAGGCAGCCTGATAAGAATGTATCATTGTCCTAATACTTGATGTAAATACATTTTTTACATTGACCTGACCAAGGTTCAGACAACCTTAGATTTCCTATAATTTAATAATGCTCTGAAAGTCTTCCTGCAAATTAGACTATAAGATCTACTTGGATTGATTTGTCCACGTTTTGTCACCTTTAGTACTAAAGTTTTTTATTGTATTAAATGGCTGCTGCTATCTCTTTCACAAGTTATATTATCCTTTCACATAGATTTTGTAAAAGGATAATATGCAGGCTTAAGCAGTTTGTTGCTGTAAGGCACGTTTAATATTTGAGTTTCCTTCGTGCACTTACTGCACACACCAGGCTGGAGGTTTCAAAACCGTCCCCATTTGCATTTCTGTTACCATGAGACCATGATATAACTTTCATACTGGACTAAAATGGAATGAAAATTAATTGCTGCCAGTAAAATAGAAAATCTAAAAACTTAAACTCTTACTCATTTTGCCAGCTGTGTATAATAAGCCAATTTACCAAATAGCCCATATTCCTGCACAAGTGCTGTCCAGTTAACAGTAGTCTTGTAGGTAACAGTTTATAGTTGTACAGGCAGTGTGCATATTATTCCTCAGATGGTCCTCATACAATCTTCCAACGGGGCAAAAAAGGTAGTTATCCCCTACAGCTATTAACCAAAATGAAATTGTGCTCCTCCCAGGCCCCCCTGTGTCTGCAGGTCACCCAGCTATGCTTTCTGTGGCTCCTCCTCCAGCTGCAGTTCCAGCACCTATGGCTGGTCCTCCAGCCCCACCACCACCGCCGGGTCCACCGCCCCCAATGGCAGTGCCCCCGCCCATGCCCCCTCCACTGCCCACTGGTGGAGGGCCTCCCGGTGGCCCGCCTGGGATCCAGCACCAACCCTCAGGACTGGCTGCAGCACTGGCTGGAGCTAAACTACGTAAAGTACATAGGGTAAGCCTCCATTGTTAAAGGTCCAGCCCTTCCGGTTTTATCAGTGGATAATTGAGGACATGTTGTTTGTGTATTTTATGGGGGTGCGGGTGAAAGAAGACAAAGAGATCTCTCAGTCCAGAAAAACCCTACAGCAAAGTAAAACTGAAACCCATTTTCTAATGTGTTCTTCAGGATGAGAGCAGTCCGCCAGGGTCTGGTGGCAAATGTGACTCGAACCGGTCTAGTGGTGGTAGTGGTGGTGGTGGGGAGGGGCTGATGCAGGAGATGAATGCCTTACTAGCTCGCAGGTAAAACTGCTACACAAATACCTCTCACCTTTTCCTTAAATTGCTCATGTGAAAATACCTGTTCTGTCATTCTATCGCCAACATTTTCATTTTTGTCTTCCTGGTTCTGTTTTTACTTGGAGCACTTGTTTATCTTAAAGAGGAAATAAGCTCTTGTACCAGTATTTTATCCATCTTAATCTTTCTGCACCAGGTACTGAATAATTTATGTGTTTATCTCACTGTTTGCTCATCTACTTATTTCCCTTCCTCATAGACGGAAGGCTTCAGAGAAACCTGATGAAGTAAGTTCTTTCTTTGTAAGCTGTTTGGTATTTTAGTAAATTGTTCATGTTAGATGAGGAGATTCCAATTCTAATCTGACTCCTATCAAAAAGACTATTTCCCAACATGTTGAACTATTACTTTTGAAGTAATACTTTAACCTCTTTGTGAAACAATAAAGCTAATTGACAATTGTGTAATGATAATTAACTCCTCTCTCTCCTGCAGGATGACTCTAGTGGTCGAGGTCCAGGTCAGCAGAACTCAACAGGTACAGAACAGCCTCCTCGCCACATTATCACATAATAGCATTGGTACATTAGTTCACTAATATATTTCTTATTATTTTCTTCTCACCAGATGCTGTGAAGAAGCCGTGGGAACGATCCAACTCTGCAGACAAGTCCTCACTGGTGTCCAGGTCTGTAGATAAGGAGTGAAGGGAATGTGACATGAATATGAACTAGCAAACATTAGGGATTACGGCGTAAATTACATCCTCTGCACTACAGGCACTGGTGCAAGTAACAAACTGTTGTGGTGACATTTAACAAAAAAAACCTTTTAACGACACATAATCCTTAAGTATGTAGCGTGTATTACTCATCTGCTGAAAAAAAGGCTTGGCTGCTTTTATATCGGTTTATCCGTTGGTGTTGCAGAGTGAGACCCATCGGCAGCACTAGTGAAGCAGACACAGAATTCGACAGGATGAAACAGGTTGGTATAATGTGATTGATTACAGAAAGGCTTTCATGGGTTTTGTAGAGTTCAGGCTAAAATCTTTATCTATGAACTTATAAGTACGTCTTGTTTTTCAGGAAATTTTGGATGAAGTTGTACGTGAGTTGCATAAGGTGAAAGATGAAATCATTAATGGTAAGCAATGCTTGTAAGGTTTTTATTATTATTATATATTATGATTTTGAGGGAACACAAAAATTCTATTATTCCCCACATTTGATCAGTGAGCAGTGAAGTGTGAGTGCAGAAAGTCTCACTCTCTAAAATGACGCACTCTTCTCTCTTGCAGCCATCAGACAAGAAATTGGCAGAATCAGTACATCCTAATCTCATCTGAGCAACAGTAGGAGGAGAGCGAGAGGAGGAGCTGGAGGAGGATGGACATGCAGATGCACAGACACGAGGACCGGGGGAATGTTCTCTCAATGTTTCTGTGACCTCGCGATGCCACGATGCAAGTTGCAGAGATGTTGTGCCAACATTTGAGTCTGCTGGACAGCGACAAATGGAAGAAAGAAACAGAGAAGGAGTGAGAAAGTGGGTTAATGAGACAGAGGAGCAGGAGAAACAGGAGGATGAATGAGGAAAGTTTGAAAGGACAGATGAACTCAAACACGAGGATGAAAAAATTACTAAAAGATGAATGGAGGGATGGACGGACATTCGTGCTGAGTTTGGTGTTGTGGTCCTCTCTGTGCACCTATAGACTCAGTCAGCCCAGTGTTGCAACTCTGTTCTCTGTTCAGTCCAAGTCTTAAGAAGAAAATATTTTTGTTTTCTAAGTTTTTACTGTTTTATTATTTAAAAACTGTGGTGATAATGATGATGCTGTTGATGACAATGAGTATTTTATTGATATTATAGAAGGAAAAAGGAATCTTGCACACCATTTATGTCGACCTTTTATATTTTCTATTATTATTTTTTTGTTTAGTTTAGCCCTAACTATTTGATGATAACAAGCACAATATGGGTATAATGGTGCTGCAGACTCACCTGCCCTCGACTGGCGTATTTAAAAAAAGAAAAAAACAGGCTTTTGACGACCTTGTTCATGCTGGCGTTGTGTGTCTAACCTTTTCTCTACAGAGTTGTTTGAGAACATGTTCATGTTTGAACCACAATTAGCTACTTATATGACCTCTTTCCTCCACATCCAAGGCATAAGACATTAGAAATGAGCCAATCGGTTTTCTGGCAATTAATCAAATAACACACAGTAACAGTCTGCTCAACAACTCCAGTGTGACTGAGGTACACGTTTCTCTCTACCTGTTCAGATGTGTGAGATCATTGAAACTTGGGGATCATTCACAAAACAGGCCGATAACTGTAAATGTGCCACCTGGTTTTACCTTGATATAAAACAATGTAGTGCTATCTATTAGTCATCCTATGCTTTGTGAACCTCCCAAGTATGCATGAAACCCCCATCTCTATGAATTAGTTTTTTTTATTATTTGGTTTGAAAAAAAAAAAGTAAAAAAAATACAAACGGTGGTACATTTATTATAGTGGTTTGTTTCCATGAAGATTCCCCCTTTCTATATATGAGATGTTGAACTTGATAATGGTAGCAATGTGAAAATAATAAAGGGGGGTTGCTCTGGCAATATGCAAATCTTACCTAGATAAGAATGTGCAGAAAGTGAATGGTAGGCCTATGTGATGGTAGCTAAATGTGTCTTTGCAGGAAGGATTTGGTTGAATATCGGTTGTTGCATTCTATCCACTCTGTCTGCTCTCAACTACGTTCTGATTTAAAAGCTGGAAGTAAATTCATTCAAACAAAACCAATAGACTGTGTCAACCATCTACCTAATATCCTGCTGTGTATGAGTGAGTGTGTGTGTTCCCTTGTGTTTTGGTACATGTGGAAAGTTGAAATGGTTTTCACCTTAAGGTTATATTTTAATCATGTTTAAATAAAAGGAAAAAGGTCACATCTGGTTACCACAGAACAGACAGGAAATGGAAAATGAACAAAAAACTCATAGTCTTTATAGTAGTTTCTTCTTATAAAGAGCTGCTGTTTTTACATATAGCACAGTGATTTAAATAGAAACAACAAAGGTCATGCTTATTAATCACAACACACAGATGAACACATACAGTGAATGGACAAAATAACTAACACTCTACAACACAATAGCTGTGCACTAAATGCTGGTTTGACAATGCTTGTAATGTTTGCATGTTTTCTTATAATGCCTTGGATACTCACAACGTGAAAATAGGTTATGTCGCATTTTTGTGCCTCTGACATTTGCACACAGGTGATTCAAAATTTATGTAACGTGGTAACATGAAATGACCGCTTTCAAAAAAAAAAACAACGAAACATTATGAGACTTTACTAAGGAACTACTTTTCTGCATTATAAGGCATTTCTGTTATTTTGTCCACTCGCTATAGATCTTATCAAACAGTTTATTTACAGCACAATGCAGCCATGAACATGCAGATTTGGGCATCACTGAAGAAAAGGCTCTTCTTACTGGAAGGTAAGTTTCAATGCTCATTTTCCACTTCAGCACTGTTCTGCATGATGGGTGTGAAATTGTATTAGGCGATCTGAGAGGCAGGAAAAGGAGACCACAGAGCAAGTGACACCTCTGTAAACCTCATGAGAATGTATGTGACCATTGTCTTATAAAAATGAGTTTTTGTTCTGTTGAATACTATGAGTTATTGTCTCCGACTACAGATAAGGAAACATTAGCTGTTCGTCGTCATTTTGCCTTCTGGATACAAGGAAATGTCATCTGTGTGTCACAGTGACAAGCCTGTATCTGTATCTGAATTCTCTCCCCATTTCCTGACTGGTTCAAGGTGAGAATGTCCAATATGCTAGAAATCGTACTTGACAGAGTGACAACACCACACACTTCATGGAAAAACATTTAAACTACAGAATAGAATGATATTTCAGAGTGGTCCATAGATTTTTAACAACTGTAACTCTCGTCGCTTTTTAAAGGGAAAAATAATCAGTCACAAATCTATTCCTGCTTGTTTAGCTTGTACGTCCGTTTGATTCTTGCATAGGGGCCGATGCTGTCGTCGAACACAAAGTCCCATAATACTCGGGTCCAGGAAGTGTGCTGAGGCAGGCAGTCATAATACTCTGCTGCAATTTGCTTGACCTGCAAATTTAAAAGATAACATCGTGAGTGAGAGAGAGAAGAATGTAAATTTTACATCAAGTTCATATGACAGGTGTAAAGTGTCAGAAGCAGTTAGTGACACAAAGGCTGATAGAAGCAGACATTTTATGGCTCTGTTCAACAAAAGTCACACAATGCATAGCTTCCTCTCATAAAGTCCTTGTACTCGCTGTCCAACAAATATATATCTAATCTTAAAAAATATATTAAATATGAATAAATATATTCATTCTGTTGGAAATAAAAATCACCCATAAAGTAAAGCCTTTTCAAACAAAGACTTTAACAAAAGCAGTTGTCAGCTGCCCGTAGACATAGGCAGCTATCACACTCTGAATCTCTTCACGCTCTAGTGGTGCCGGAGACTCAATCAGTTAATCAGTTACAAAGCCCGGCCTTTCATTTGATAAATATTTGCAGGTGATAGACAAAATGTCCATAGACTCTATAAAAGAAGTTGACGTAGCTGATGTGACATCAGCCGTTGGTTTGTTGATTAACGTTCTGAAGCAGGGAAACGATAAAAGAAGAGTCATTATGTCACTGTGTACCGCATGAACACACAATGGTGTCATTATATTATATTGGTGAATGTGCAGACAACTTCTTCATCTTTCACATTTTGTCAGTCTGGGTGGTGGACGCATCAGCATTTTGTTGTGTTGTTTGTTTCATGAGTTTTCAAAGGATTTCATTTGATTTGGATGTTAATTCAATGATGTATTTGCATGCAAGATTTATCACAGACTGGAGCCTCTTATGAATATGTGATTGAGGTTAATGACAGACTAACGTTAGTAAGTTTGCTAAGTTGTGCTAATAATTAACTAAATCAACTCAGTCCACCTCTTTACAGTCTTGCATGTGGCAGATGGGAGAGGCCCGTCTTATCTGACCACACCTGGTGGTGATGTAAGGGTTGCAACTGTCCTCATTCTCCACAGTTCAAATAATAATAGAAAAAATGACTCAAGAGTTTCCCTGTTGGAAAATTACTTGAGGTTTATCACAATAACACAGTCTCACCTGAGGTAGTTTACTGCCAGGTATGCTGGGGAAGTCATGGTGCTCCATGTGATACCCGACGTTGAAGGTGATCAAGTTCAGTGGTCCATAGTAAGAATATGTCTCATGTCCCTTCAGGAACATGTAATGCTCTGCTATGAAATGTCCAGAAATAGGATGCAGTCCCATACACAGGATAGAACCTGCAATGAGGTAAACAATGGGCTTCAGTCCCCATAGATGGTAGATGATTAAGTCTACTGCGAGCTGAACAAGTGCGTTCTGGATCTCTAGCTGACCCACTGGCTTAGGGTTGACCACCAAAGGGCGAAGGGCATAGAAGAAGGGCTGGAGGAAGAGCCAGAGGACCTTCCTGGCTGGGGTGCAGAAGAACCATCCCTCAATGTCTGTGGGAATGTCGACATCCAGCTGGTCGCCACCCAGATACCGATGGTGGTCGATGTGGTACTTCTTAAAGGCAGCAGAGTAAGGCAACCCGATGGGCAGGTTGGCCCACATGGCAAACCAGCGGTTCCACTTTGCCAGCTTGTTGCCAAAGGCCACGTTGTGAGAGATGTCGTGGATAGCCAGAGTCAGGGAGTGGTTGATGCAGCCTCCGAAGGCGTAAGCCCAGAAGAAGATCCACTTCCAGGAGAGGTCACGGACAAGGTAGCAGGCCAGGAACTGGGTTAGGACCATGCCTGATACCACCCACTTCAGCTGGGGGTCCGGACCCATCAGAGACTTGATCTCTGGATATTTGGCTGAGGAGAGAAGCAGAAAGAGAAGGTGGTGGAAAGAGGCGTGGACAGAGATGAGCAGAAGTGTGGGGGAAAAGGAAGTATCAGGAGCAGAAGATGATTAAATGTGAACAAAAGGTAAAGGGTTGAAAAGCAAACAGAACGTTAAAGGAACAAAATGGGGGGGGGGGGGGAGTAGTGTGTAACAGAGTAGAGAAGAAGAGAAAGAGAAAAGGTAAAAGATTAATCTCATTTTCAAATAATTATGTAGGATGTAAAAAGTTACATCTGTCATGACTCCAGCAGAGAAAGTTGTTTAGCAGGACTCTGGTTTTCAAAAAAGCTTGGTCTCAACTTATACTTGTGTAACACTGTGACATGATACTGTGTAACCCAAAGAACACAGTGAAGCTTGTGATTTGGTACCAGCCCTTCTCCTGGGAAGAGCCTGCTGACAAAAGTCATTTTTTTTAATTGGCAGAGGTGTTGTTTTGCTGAGGGACATGAAACTCAGGGAGCTATAAGGGAGTGTTCAAAAACATTCACTGATATGAAAAGAGCTGGCATAGTTTGCTGTTTTAGTTACTTTAGTTCATATGACAATAGCAGCTTAATCTGCTCATTAGGACATACATTACACTGGCCACGCCTTACAGCTCACTTAGAGATTCAGATGCATCCAGAAAGCGGAATCACGGGGAGCAGGAGCTGACACCAGTTTGCATTCAATGAAAGATAGTCATGCAACACCCGGTGATGGCTCATGCAAATCTTGCCAGCTTCTTTGCTTTCGCCTCACTTGTGTAATGGCTATATGCAAATTGTCCTTGCCTTGGTAGCTTAAAGGTTAGAAACACCCAAGCCTGGAGCCTTTCAGTGGCATTTCTGCTGCATGTAGGTTTCCCCTTTACTGCCCAAACCCTCGTTATTCAGTTAATGTTTAGCCCAGAGGAGTTCCCTATGGCCACCCTGCAGTCACTCATTTTAAAACAATAATTTATAAAGATAACACACCAACATAATATTTAGTTCATATTCATTTTTAATCTTTTGTATGATTTCAACTCACCTACAAAGTATCATGTCCTAATGTTATTTATAGCCATGTTCTAGGCTTTACATCTTTAGGTGTTGCAGCTGTAGCCAACTCACAGGGTATAAAGTTAAATCAATAACCACACATCATAAAACAATCTATATAAATGGTTAAAAGAACCTCTTTCAAGCCAGAACATGCTGTAAAGCCATTACTGGATTACAACTTTACCATGTCAGTAAGACAAGTCATTTCCCTGAACTTGAGGTCACAGTTCAAGTTTCAAGTTTAAACGAAGCATTATTTCATAATTAACTCCAAGCTAAAGGTGAAACAAACAACAACAAATTAAATATTGCATCGCTTGGAGGTAAAATTTTGTAGAGGTGCTCAAAATGATCGGGAATTGTCACCATCATTAAATCATCCGCGTGACCTCACCAGTGACTGTAAACGCAGATGGACTTTGAATACACAGAATACAGTAATATAAAGTTTATGACGTGTGGATCGAGCCAAACGCTACAAGCAACGGACATGAGAAAACAACTACTTGTGCAATTCATGACACCACTTGCCAATCCAAATATCTCACGTGAAAATATAATAGGAAGTGACTCAATGACCTTTGACACTCACATCCCTCTGCCTCTCCCATCAGGCTTATTAAAGCAAAACACTTAAATAATTCATGGTTCAGCGGTGTCAAACATCCCATCACCTGTAACAATGTGACTGCTGGACAAAGCCAGGATCAAATATGCATCAACAGGTTTAGATCTTGTCAGTCTAAATGGTTGTAAGCAAATACCATGATACATCAGATTACCAAAGATTGCTGTCCTTGATAGAGATTTGACAGAAGGATCATACATTCAATACATAGTTTACACAAATATCCTCTTGTATTAATCAACTAATGATAACATATTTGGTTTAAGGTGTTTTGGGAGAGCGACAGTTATTGTGTCAGGGATCCTCCCCGATCCCCCGACTCTCACAAAGCCATTCTTCTCACTTCATGCATAGCACTGCGTCTGTGTTTGTCATGAGCAGGGAATGTGTCTTGTTACCTGGCAAGCCCAGGGGCATTGTCAGCTGCACCTGCTATCAATATGCTGTTATTGTCTCACAGGTCAAGCAAAAAGATGACTGAGAGGCAGATTGGTTTACACGCAAAAAAAAGGTCCTCAGTGAGATTTTAAAGCAAAATTAAAAATCATCCTCTCATAGCTCTCTAGGCATCTACACTTTAACATCACACCTTTTGTTCTGACTACTTACAAAACATCAGGAAAAAACTGTAAAAAAAAAAAATCCAATTTTGACTGTGACAAGAAGCAATGTGGAAAAAACATTAATATAATTTGCTTTCAAATATTAAGCTTTTCTGGAAATTGAAAAAACGTTTATCTTTGACATCCATGTTCAGTAAATTACAAAATAATCCATATCTTTACCTTAAAAATCTCCACTATTAAAGGAAGCTTAATTCTGCTTGGACTGAAAAGGGACTCTGGTATTTCTTCCTGCAGCTTTGCCCAGAACCAGAAAATCAAAAACTGACAGAGATTCTTTCCATTATAATCAGACATTTGAAACTTTCATCAATATGTGACTTATTCAGAATTGTGTTTGCCTCTACAGGTGTGTCACTGTGCACTTCTCCTGCACACATTGTAGCCCTCCTTAAGCAACAGCTAGTAAACAGGTTCAACCGGCTGGGATTTTATAAGCAGGCTGTGGTCAGACAAAAACAACGCTTCAACTTATTGCAAAAACTAACCCGATATTAAACTTAATTCTCAATGATGCCATTTTAAAAAAAATTCTTACCCAGGATTTCTTTTCTTCTTGAAGTGTGTGGCTGGTCCGTGTAGACCCACTCAAAGTCGTCTCTTCCTCCTGTCTTGCCCATGACTGTCCCCGCAGTGAATGAGGCAACCGGCTCTGTGGCGTTATGTGTGTCATCAAACACAGTTTCGGGCCACACCCACTCACGCGGGCTGCAGGTTGAAGGTGCAAGGTGTGACCACAGGCTCCTCCCCCTTCACCCCGAGCTGAGGGAGGGGACCGAGCTGCCTGTGCACCTGCTAACATTAATGCAACTTTGTGCTCTCCAACATGCAATTGAATTTTTTACATTTTTGCTGTATGTTTAGAGGGAGAGTGTGAATACTGAATGGTTGTGCAAAAAGAAAACAGGAAAAACAGGAAATACAGTTCAGACAATTTGCTCAAAAAAAATTTATTGACAAGCTCACCTTGTAAGGTTGTTCATCCCCATCCCATAAAGATGTATTTCTTTTTTTTTCTTTTTTTACTTTAAAACATGGACCTGTTAAATATCCGTGGGATTATTAGAATAAAAGTGACGCCTCTGCAGAAACATTTCACTCTTGAAAACAAATACCCTGAAGTTTCCACTACTCCCACCATATGGTAGGGGATTTCCAAATTGTCTCTCTGCATTGTTTTATAGAAATAAGGTCATATGGGCTACATTTATCTTGAACACTGATTAATAGCAACAGTTTCTGTAATGTGAGAATTTGCTTCTTTTCTCTGCTTGACATTATTGTAACTTAAATATCTTTGGCTTTTGGACAGCTGCTCAGACAAAACAATTTGAATGTATCACCTTGGCTCATGGGAAATTAATTTTCAAACTTGCACAAACGTGTGATATTTTGTAGTTTACAGACAAATAACTGGCATATTATTCAGTAATTAAGTAATCATTGTATGCAACTTTAATTTGCTGTTACATATTAAATGGCACAAAATAAAGAAGCTGAAATTGTTATGTCCTCATTTTCATATTTCGAAGCAACAAGACATGTCAATACTTTTATTATAGTGAAAATGTTAATACTTTCTACTCTAAATTGTTGATACTTTTTATTCTAGTTAAATTGTTGATAATTTTTTATCCGAGTAAAATTGTTGATACACATTTACATTTCTGATCATGTTGTATAATCAAATAAATGCAGGTAATGCGTTAGGTCCCACATTCAAACAGGACTTTTGGATCCAAATCACGCGAGACTTCAAACTGGATCATTGTGGCGACGAGAGTCCAGGAGTATAGAGTTGTTGTCGGAGAGGGAGGCGGAAGGTTCAGTGTAGACAGGGGGAAAGCGAGAGTGGAAATAAAACAGCACGCAAGTAGGAGGAAAGACAACATCTACCATGGCTTCGGGGGACACCCTGTACATAGAAACGGACGGGTCAGAAATGCCAGCCGAGATCGTGGAGCTGCACGAAATCGAAGTGGAGACAATCGAGACAACAGTTGTGGGAGACGACGGTGAACACCAGCCCATGATCGCCTTACAGCCGCTGGACACGGACGACCCGAACTCCATCCACCCGCACCAGGAGGTGATCCTAGTGCAGACCAGAGAGGAGGTGGTGGGCGAGGACGACTCCGAACTGCACACGGATGACGGCTTCGAGGACCAGATCCTCATCCCGGTGCCCGCCGTGGAGGAGGACTTTATCGAACAGACTCTGGTTACTGTCGCCGGGAAAAGCTCGTCGACAGGCCGGATGAAGAAGGCTGGAAGCGGCAAGAAAGCGGGCAAAAAGAGCTACCTAAGCGGGGGGGAAATGGGCCGAAAATGGGAGCAGAAGCAGGTCCAGATAAAGACTTTGGAGGGGGAGTTTTCAGTGACTATGTGGGCATCGGGTAAGTTCAGCGTCCTGTGTGAATTCCTGCAAGCTGGTTCCTCGCTTTGTTCTCGGTGTGTGCGCTGTGTGGCTGGGCCCGGCCGGGGCCTAGTGCTCCGCTAAAGTACGGATTATTTCCCAAACTCTGAGCCACTTTAACTTCATTTGAAATGTTTTTGTTTTTATGGGAAGCCATGTTTTATGTGTCGATGGGCGCCGCCATATTTCCCCGGTCTAGAAAGTATGGCGGCCCGAAAAAATGGCGTTTATTTGGCCGACGAAGATGGCGGCGAGTGTGGGAGCGAGTGCAGCTGGCTCCGCTAGGCCGCTGTGGCGCAGTTCACTGTAACGGCGGCGGTGCCTTCAGGAACCGCTCATACTTTACACCTCCGAGGCTTTGAACGCACCATATTTGCTCATGTGATCTGAGCGAACTATGTCCTGAGTCCAAAACTGATTCATCTGTTTGCTGGTGGTTGTGCATTGGACATGGAGAATGTTACTTAATTTTTTTTATGAATTTTGAAAGAGTTATTCCATATTATTGCACGGTTTAAAGGCTGACAAATTGAAAAACACAAAACAAATAGCAACATTTTAATTTTATTTTTATTGTCGAATTGGATATTTGTAACTTACATTAGAGGGTTATTTGAAAAATGTAGTACAATTTTAGCTTCATTAACAAAATTAAAGCTAGTTATTTACTGGGAGATTTTATGTAAGTTATATGACAAAATGTAAAAAGCTTAAATCTTCTCATCACTCCACAATAAGACACCAAGAAGAAAATTTGTACTGTTTTTCCCATTTTTTTAAACGTTAAAAGCACCACGATACATTCGATGGCTATGTTTCAAAGTTAGTGTTATGAATATGGACTTTAATTATTTTCTGTCTGTGTTTCTGTCTTGTCTATTGGTAGTAAATAAGTAACAGTGCAGAGAGTGGCAGTAGATACCAGATGTGGGGTCATGTGATAAAGGGTTTCGTCAAATGGCTTTAATCAATTGATTCCACATGTTCTGGTTCTGTTTTAATCATCAACACATCTGTCCCTCTCATTCAGATGACAAGAAGGACATAGACCATGAGGAGCAAATCACGGGGGAGAACTCTCCTCCAGATTACTCAGAATACATGACAGGGAAGAAGCTTCCTCCTGGAGGAATCCCAGGCATTGACCTGTCAGACCCCAAACAGCTGGCGGAGTTTGCACGGTGAGTGTTCATATGATTCCTTTATTCAAACCACAATGGGGAAATTTACAACAATTATAACAATTTTGTTCATGTTTATGATGGCAAACCAAATTCAGTGGACTATAATAAATGAAATGTATTCATCCAGTTTGTTCAAAAGAATAAACAAACAAGTTTAAATGTTTAAAGCAACATTAATAGAAAAAACTGTGGCGGTGCATAAGTGGAAGAAGTACTGCAGTTCATTGGGTTTAACCAGCACATACTGCAGAGCACATTAAGCTTTTTTGAGCAAAGTGTGGCATTGAATGTAATATGGGATCAAATGACTGTGGCCCAGCCCACTATGCATACAGGTTTTAGCAAGAATGAACAGAGTAAACGGTTTAGGAAAAGGTAATGTTGAAAGAGTCTAGGTTTGCCTGTTTCAGGAGGGTGGATAGTTGTGTGAACAGTCCATAATGATGTGACCATTTGTGTTGCAGAATGAAGCCCAGAAAAGTAAAAGAAGACGACGCACCCAGGACGATAGCTTGTCCACACAAAGTGAGTGCTATGTTGTTTATTTCACCAGCTTATACAGCACTGTGCAAAAGATGAAGATTAAATACTTGGACTGAAGCTTAGTCTGTTGTACTGCATGTCTTTATTAATTATATTGTTACTGAGAAGATGTGTGTGTTCTTTACAATAGTATAAGCAACATTTAATCATTGTGAGTAGGGATGAGCCGGATTTTTTTTTTTTTTTTTTTTTTACCGTCTGCTTGCTCTTAGTTCTATACATCAGCGTTTTTTACTGGTCCACATGCATGTGAAGGCTTAATATATCTGAAATTAGTGGAGATATTGGCCTGAAATTTTGCACAGCAGCTATTAGTAACAAGGACATTACAATAAAAAA
>JBBMOC010000010.1:4886460-4942196 GCA_037975185.1 Centropyge bicolor
ACTATACATCAGCGTTTTTTACTGGTCCACATGCATGTGAAGGCTTAATATATCTGAAATTAGTGGAGATATTGGCCTGAAATTTTGCACAGCAGCTATTAGTAACAAGGACATTAAAATAAAAAATTATGAAGCAAATCTGAGATGGTGCAAAAAATTCACCTAAAGAAATCACATTATACATCAGCGTTTTATACAGATGCAGCTACAGATAGTGGTGTACTCGCTCATCCCTAATTGTGAGCTGATGTGATTCAGTTGCTAAGACTACACCGTAAAGTGGATATGTCCCGAGTGATTCGCTTAATTTTTTCCCCCTCCCTCTCTAAGGGATGTACCAAGATGTTCAGGGACAACTCAGCGATGAGGAAGCACTTGCATACCCACGGGCCTCGCGTGCACGTCTGTGCAGAGTGTGGCAAAGCCTTTGTAGAGAGTTCAAAACTGAAGAGGCATCAACTCGTACACACAGGAGAGAAACCCTTCCAGGTGCGTTCCTTCACTGTCTGCATGTCACACTTTATGGTCCTTGTTTTGGAGAAGGCTGCATGATTGTTACTGAAATATAAAATTTGCCTAACTGGCTTTGTGTCAGGGCAGTGACATACAAACCTATTGTCATCTTAAATGTCTGGTTTTGAAAAATGATATTTTATCTGTGAGCTAAGTTGACACATGCAGCGGTGTTAACACAGTCTCTCTTGTCTCCAGTGCACATTCGAGGGCTGTGGCAAGCGGTTCTCCCTGGACTTTAACTTGCGCACACACGTTCGTATTCACACTGGAGACCGCCCGTATGTGTGCCCCTTTGATGGCTGCAACAAAAAATTTGCCCAGTCAACTAACCTGAAGTCTCACATCCTCACACACGCCAAAGCCAAAAACAACCAGTGAATCAGCCGTGAACCCGGCTAGTGACGACGACGTGAGCATACACTGGAGGACTTGACCTGTGTCTCTGCTCCTTGACAAACTAATGTCCCGTGGCCTGCTTTGTTGTGAGATAAGAAGTCCCCTTTGTATCATCTCTAGGTAAAAAGGTTTAAACAGAGAAATGACTTTTTCTCGAACTTTTTGATATACATATGGAGGTTTGAACAAGGAATTCGTGAGAACCCCGACCCCCTCAGGCATTCTACCCAACTTTGGCGCTACCTGGATGGAACAATTTACGGTTTCTTCTTGTGAAGATGTTAATTCATGGATCTGCACCTAAAAACTTATTTATACCTTGACACAGCCAGTTAAAAATTTTTTGCAATAGACAAATTTGCATCAATCCTCAGCAGTGACACCTTTTCAATTTTGTATTTCCCCCCCCTCCCCTTAAGTGTGCATATTGTACACTGTTTGACATAAGCTCTGTGGTAATGTATGTAGTCAGATTGTCTCCGTAGCTCTTCACGGAAGAGGTTTCACAGTTTGTTTTACCTCCCCCTTCATGTGAGTGTGTATCAAGGGAGGATTGGGGGGGTCTTTGCATATTTTCATTTTGTACAAGGCAATATCAGAAAAATGTAGATAATAGCCATGTGATTTTCAGTAGTGATCACTGATTAAAATGTTTCCCCCTTGCACTACCAATACAAAGTGTCATTTGTCCGGTCACAATTAAAACTCAGCCTATAATTTGTCTTTATTTATCATTACTCAGCAGTTTTAATAGCAATGTAAACCACAAATAATGAAGCAACTTTTATCACTATAGCATATGTGGTGATTTTACTGCGATCTAGGGACCTTTTCTTAGCTTATACATGAGAGTATTACCCTTTTAACAAATTTGTCCATGGAGTCAGTGGATATGTTCTGACCTTAACCTCAGTGTTAAACCATTTCAGTATGACACTGTAGAGCACTTTGAAGGTAGATGTTCTCTTGAAGCTCATTAAGTGTCAGCGAAATGTCAGCAGACTGGGTCACAAGTTCTTCAGGTTGACTCAGCAGTTTCAGTGTTGTTTGATAAAGAACTTAACTCCACATTTCCTTTTTGGTAAAATAGAATAAGGAAGTGACACAGATTTTGGTTCCTTTATTTTTCAGCGCACTGCATATACTGTACACGATTAACAATTGTATCATGTCTTAAAAACCTAAAATAAGCAGCTTGAATGTGACATCGTAGAGCTGGTAAATTATGTGACAGTGATTTGATTGATGAGTCAAAACACAGACCAGAGGGAGCGTCAAAATTTGCATCAGAAATTCAAAGATTTCAATATCTTTTTAGAGATTCATCTTACCAGCTGCAATCTCAACGGTTTCTGGTTGTTACAATCAGGTCTTCAGCAGTATAATTTCACATCTGCAAACCACAGTATTTTCATTATTCTGACAATTTTGTTCAATTGTTTGGTCTATAAAATGTAAGAAAAATAGTGGAAAAAAGCCATAAAATTCTTTTTTTTTTTCAGCCCAAAAATGTCACACAAAATAATCTACTCTGAAAATCCTTACAAGTCAGAAGCAGGAACATGGTAATGTTTGGCAGTTTCACTTGTGATTTAGTCCCTTTTCCATTGCATTCATTCCCTGCACTTCGCTCCTAACAATCAACATTAACATCAGGTACATTTCTAAAAACAACTTTCACACTTGAGATTCAGGATAACCCTGTACAATCATCTGACATTTCCAAGTAAAAATCCAGCTTTAATAAATTCAGCACAGAAAGTCTCTCACATTAAATACATCTGATTTGAGGATGGTTAAAAGATAACAGTGCAACAACGCTGGTGGGTAGAATTGCTTAATCACTTAACACACACACACACATTACAGCACATTTGGTTAGTTTAAAGCTGCAGAGCACACAGCAACAAACCAAAGTAAAATCAAGTTTTAAAAGGTCCTGTTAAGCCACATACTGTACATTGCCATTTTCTTGAAATTGGTGACATTTTTAGAATTGCATGCAAATATTTGTTATTAAATGAATCAATGACTTGTTCCTATCTTATCCCTGAATATTAGTATGGCAAAACAGACATCTCAGTCTGACTACAAACCAAACCTGTTTTCAGTAACATGCTAAATTATCTTAATCTGGTGAAATAATTGCATCCGGTAGATTTTTAGCTGACATCTAACGTATTAAACACCATTAATTAAAAAAACAAAACAATACTAAAATATGTTTATGTGCAAATCTAAAAAAGTGATGTGTGTGTATTTCAGTATTATTATATATGTTCTCTATGCATAGCAACCAGTTTAACCACACTTTCCATTGCAGTGTATCTAGAGGCATGAGTGCACCTGTAAGTTTGTGTAAGAGATTCACAAAGAAATCTGGGTCAGTTAAAATGCAGTGAACAGCAGAATCAGGCAACTGCAGTGTAGCGTTAAAATCCCAAACCACCACTATCCCTGACCTAAAAATATTTAAGGAAACAGTTGAGAGCCTTTTGAAGAACACAGATTGATACTGATAAAAGGAGTTGAGCACATCTTTAAATGGAACTGATGATGACAGATAAAAACATTTGTGAAGACTAAAATAACACGTCGTTTCAACCCCAAAAGAACCGAATAAAACAAAAAGGCATTAATCGAAAGCCTAGGCATAATTTTTCCTTCCTTTGGCTTAGAGTCTGGGTGTGTGAGAACCTGCTCTCAGAACAGACACTGCCCTCATGGTTTAATGCCAGCTTTCACTCAGCCAGCAGCACAGCCAGCAGCGCAGGGTAGTTTGGTGTCCCCCAGCCTGTAACGGGGTCCCACGATGGTTCAGCACAGAAACCTTGACCCTGAACCTGTTCGTCAAGACAGCCCAGGTGACAGCCTTCAGTCACCTAGAGGCAAACATGAAAAGCATTTAGCAAGTAAACCATAGCGAAATGTGTTGCAAAAGCATTTCCTTCAAGCATAATTCCTTACTGAATGTAGAACTTACTGCTTCGACTTAAAGCAGCAAAGTAACCACCAGAACATTTTTTTTGGTTTCTTACAAATATGACAATACTATACATGTATTTATATTGGATAGAGTGCCTCAAGAAAGAATTAAAGTTCTACAGTTTATGTCCATAGGTTATTTAGTTTTCACTTGTACACTCACTTTCAAAACTCGTGTCAAGAGGTTTTATAAATACATTCAGTGGCCGCTATGAGCTACACCTGTATAATCGAATGCAATTCAATGCTGTTCTGTCATGAAGCCTAAAAATTTTTTTTTTTTCATCAAAGAGGTGTTAATCCAATTATATGTGGCTGCATTACATTGAAGTGTTTCTAATATTCTGCCCCCCTCATGTATATATAACAGTTTCTTTAACCAATACCAACAAATGCAGAATTTAAATTCACGGTAAAATCTGTGGCAGAGATGTTGTATTCAGTTGCAATAGACTGTACTTGTGTACCAAATAAAAGTGGCCACTGAAAAATGTTACTAACAATATGAGACTGCTACATAAAATTAAGTCTACAAACAAACAAGTAGTAATAATTACATCAAATAGGGCCTGTCCTTTGAGCTTGTAGAGGCGAGGGTTGAGGAAGCCCAGGGCAGGCATTCCCTTCAGCAGCCGCTGGTCGTTGATGAGAGACAGCATGCCTCCGACCACAGGGGTTGATGCCTGGAAGTGAGATCAATCAATGAGATAACGCACAATAAAGGGAGCAATTAATACGGAGGGTGACTACAATATATCCTCACTTAGAAATTGTCGTTGGACAGTGCGAATGTGATCAAATTGAAGACCTTCAAGTGCAATTTCTTTCAGAGAGCAGTAACAATAGAAGCACTGAAGTTAAGAAAAAGTAATAAAAGTTTTAGATGGTTTTACCTCCAAAAAAAACTATTGCCACAGAACTGACCTAATGCCTACTCAGAAAATGCTACAAATAAACTGTGGTCTCAGTTTTCTTGTCCATTTTAACTAGTTTAAGATTTTTAAAAATCATTTATAATTACAGCTTTTAGGAATTAAATGTATCTGTTTTGCTCATCTCTACTATTGATATTCATGTTGAAATTAAACATGTGATTTTAATTTAATTTTATATTAAATTACTTTGGTCAAAAGTCTAGTTTGAAAAGTAAAGGTAACATATAACATAGATCATATTTTTTGTAATTAATTAAAATATACTTTTATGAACCTGCTTGTGTGTTTTAATTCTATCATGTCTCTTGTTCAGCTTATATTCTTTTTGTACAATGGGGTTTTGTGAACTTAGTTTTCACTTCTATTGTATTATCTACCTGTTCTGTCACACTGTCAAGTTTCTGTTCACCAAAAAATATTGTCAAGTAAAGTGTGATATTTTACCGAAGTCCCGGACACCCATGGGACAGGTACTCTGTTGATGACCACCCAGTAATTATCAGACAGGGCAGCTATGTCTGGATAGGCTCTGCCACTGGTGTTGAAATATGACTGAGGAGGGAGGGCTTTCGCTACACTCTTCAGATACGCATTCACTGCACTGGTCTATAAGAACACAAACACACATCATTAATGACACCATCTGAAATAACTGAGCATTAAAACAACAGCTGATGACCCTGTGCTATTATTACCTGGTATTCAGGCATCTTGAAGACATTGCTGAAGCCTCCTCCACTGATGTAATCTGTAACTTCATACGTGACCTTAAATGGGTTCTTGAATGAGGTTCCTCCTACTGTAGTCACATATGGGCTGGGAACAGGACGCAGGACATTAGAGGTTTAGTGCTTTTCCTTAAACCTTTTGAGACTAGGATGTTTATTCAAACAAGAGGAGGGCTGGATGGACTTCATCCAGTTCTGCAGCAGAAATACACAAATATTTACCTTGAGGCAGGAAAACTTGGCCTGAAGGAGTTTTGTGTTTTGCCCAAATGTCTGCATCCGGCACCACTGTCACCTGAACATGAAACAAGACCACAGAGATAATGATATTAACAGATACTCATTGACCAATATCAGAGACACTAAAGAGGTGGTGGTATGTAATCATGCATATCTTACTGACTGGCAGGCTTTGAGTATTGTAAGTTGTGGAAAAAGCTTCATGCCAAAGGGTAAGTTGGAAAACAAGTTATTCCAGCTTGTGGAAAATAAATAAAAAAAATAGTGTAGTATTCATATTTCAAGAGACAATGATCTGGCAGTAAGAATGAAGCCTCAGTAAGCTGACACTGAGCCAAATAGACTGAGCCTGTCTTGTTTTTGACATATCATCAGTTCTCTCAGGCTGTTCTAAAAATGATAGCTGTAGTGTAGACATGTGGAGGAGTTCTGCATATTTACTCCTTACTGACCAGAAGCAAAGAGCAAAGAGATTCCCCTGACGCCGGCCTTCATAAACTCTGTGTTGATGCGCATCATGTATGCAGTAGACAGGCTGTCTTCATCGTCTCCGTAACTGATGGTGTGAACCCAGGGCAGGTCAGACATGTTGCTGAGCAAGACCATCCACTGGAGGAAAGGTTCCTGGGACTCGTGACGACCTGAAAGACAATGAGGAAATGGGGGGAGTGTGAGTTTTGAATCTGAGTTGTCAGACTGTGATAAGGAGACACGTCGGAGAAGTTTGCCTTCAGGGGAAAGCCTTTAGAAAGTTAGGTGACTCATATGAAGAGCGACAAAGTTTGTGTAGGAAGGGAGGAGGTTGGGATGGATGGATGAGTCAAACACAACACAAAACAAAGTCAACACAGACTTTTTTAATCCAGTAGTTTTGGTGCCTTAACCCAACCAAACTGCAACCTTTTTACAATGTTTACCACATGTTAGAAAGGCTTTCTGGCAGAAAGCTCTGGAGGAAAACTTCTCCCTTATGTCTAATTATAGCAATGCATATTTAATCACAATCACTAACTTTATGCTGTTTTATTTCCAATTGCATGAAGTTACTTGTTCTGAATATGATTACAGTTAGTGTCTCTAGATTTATTATCACCACCAAGGGAAGCATTTCAATACAAAGACAAATGTGAACCTTTATCATTTTTCAATTTTAAGTTCTCCTCTCGGTTCTCCACAACCTCACTCATTCATGCTTGAAGCCTCACTCTCATACAGACCTGGATTGGTGAAGACCCATGTTGGGATGTTTGCCCCCGTGCTCATGATGTACTCTACATCCAGACTGGCCTCCATACCAGCTTTTCCTGTTCCCTGAGTGCCCACAACCCGGTCCACCTGAGAGAGATGCTTGAAACTCCTGCCAAACAAGCTCATGAACTCAGCCAGGTCTGCGGGGCTGTAGTACTGCTCCAAGAACTAAAAGAGAATACAGTCAAAAGCTAAGTGTTGGCGCTGATGTATACGTATCTCACAGCAACACTTTTTTTATTATGAACTTATTCTGATGGTCACACCTGAGCTACAGCCTGGCTGTTGTTCTGAGCCTTCCCCACATCTGCTGCTGTCAGGTTATAGCGGGCTCTCAAGATGGCAGGCGTCACTCCCATGTGCACCTGTGACTTAGGCTTTTGCTTCTTGGAAGAGACATTGCTGTGTTCCAGCTGCCCTTTAGGAGGGAGGCGGTGAAGCCCTCCAACTGCAGAGGCACAAAAAAAAAGAATGTATTCAGCATTGTAAGTACAGATCCTAACCTAAAATATACAGCAATCACAGATGACAGCTGAACATTTACAGCTACAGAAATAGCTCTCACCAAAGTCCAGGTGCTGGTGAACAGTATCGTGAACAGAGTAAGGAGCTGAAGACCTCACTAGAGATAAACTGTCTCTGACGTAACGGTGAAACTTGCTCCCGGGAAGCAGCGTCTCTGCAACCCTTAATACAGAAAACACAAACAGCCACAGCATAAATGTCCACATGCAAACATATGCATTGTTCATGCAATGTGCAGTTGTTTAACTAAAACCAAGAAGTCAAACTGAACAGGGATTGGGGTTCACAGTAAGTTAAGTGGGTTTTTTTAAGCTCCAATAACCATGGCCTAGATTTTTGTATTTCAAAAGCCTGAAGCAAAAAGTTTGCTTTATTTTAACCACAAACCACAGAATGAGGAACCATCTCATGAGATAAGCGCATGCCTTTTTTCATTAGTAGAAAATGTAATTTTTTGTGTCTTAACTGTGTCAAGAGCAAGTAAAAATTACTGTTGAGTAAGCAGAACAAATGTTGCTTACTCCGCAGTCATGGTGCACTGTAAAAAGTCCTGAGTACGAATAGTCAGGCAGTTTGTTATCCCATGACTCTGCAGCCACTGACGCACCACCTTCTGGGTCAGTTCAGA
The DNA here is from genome assembly GCA_037975185.1 of Centropyge bicolor. Lineage (NCBI taxonomy): Eukaryota > Metazoa > Chordata > Actinopteri > Pomacanthidae > Centropyge > Centropyge bicolor. Next base: position 4,894,662 of record JBBMOC010000010.1, read on the forward strand.
CGGACGCACGAGGGAGGACACTTCCTCCAGAGTGAGGTGTTTACCTGTGGAGGACAAAACAGACCTGTCACTCTGTCTGTAGTATAGAAAGAGGTCAGAGTTGAGAGATGAACAGTTATGATTTTTAAACATTCAAGTCAGAGCAGTTTAGCTCATAAACTCATAACATACAAACCCCACTGAGCATCTTCACAGTTTCACAAGTGTATGCAGTTTTTTTCAGATTCTAGATGTTCGGGGTCACTTAGGACAACCTTATCAGAGCTGTACCATATTGCGCTGAGTCAGGGTCTGACACCAGTCTGAGTTTTTCCTCTAGTAGGTCAACGTTTTGCTGCTTCAGGGCAAAGGTCAGCTCCAGTTCGTCTGTGGGGTCGACCCGGCCCACAGAAGTCCAGTCCCCCGGTATCCTGAGCAAAGAGGAAAAACTTTTCATGATCCCTTAATAAAGGCTTCCAAATACTGTGAAACATATATAAAATTACATATCTACTGATCAACCTGTTGAATTTCAAGTCTCTTGATTACTTTATCATGATTCTACAGTTAACTGAAACATTATGCAAACCTTAAAAATCATCACAGTACTATGACCATTTTTGAACAACCCCTAGTCGATGCTAAATTTAGTATCACTACATACTTTAGCTCACAAGCTCTTTACCAGGTTGTCAAACTTGGCAGACATCACAGATCCAAGAAACCAAGCTAAAACATCTGCATGTGAAATCCAAATCTGCACAACCTGAATTTTGGATTGAATATGGAACCACACTTGGAAGAAAAGTCCCCAAAACATAACCCACATGCTCAGCACACTAATAACAGACAATAATAGTCCATCAAATCATTGGACAGTTTTCCAGACATATTACACACACTCCTTATCTAAAAATACTGTAGGAATTCCCCCTTTTCTACAGGCCTTTGCTGCATATTTGGGCTGTAAAGACTAGTCTGTACCTTGACTTTCAAAAAGCATAAAAAAGGGTTTGAACAAGGAGAGATCCAAACATGATTTAATAAATGACTCAGAGATAAGAGAATGGCTCTTAAAGTGGATTTGCTCACAGGACATCTTGGTCATATTCCAGATATCCACTCCAGACCAACGAGCTGAATAACAAGGGGATGCAGAAGGTCAGTCTGGATGGAGGAAAGATAAGACATTAATGAATAAAATGTAGACATACAGAGGTTCAAACACACATGAACGTAACAGGAAATGTTGACGTCCTTATTTCACTGTCACAACAAAACAAAGTCTCAATGTGACTTAGCTTAGTAGGTCAAATTAAAGCCACTTCGTAATACGCACATACACTCATATAAAACAGTTTGTTAAGTTTACACACAACAAAAACACACATTGTTATTTAAGCTTCAACTCCGTATAAACACTTAAGCCTGTTTTGTTAGCCGGCAGCTATCTAGGTCACTACAAACAATAACAATTAAACAACAAGCTGCGCCACATTTATAGTCACGTTAGCAAGAGTTAGCATCAAATGACTGCTTGCTTTTCTAGGTTATCTCTATAAAATTCTGAACTTATTTACAGCACTCACAGTGTGTTCATCGTGTCCTCTGCTGGTAGCTCCACTCATCTGAACTCAGCCGGTGGTTCCGGGCTGTTATAGCGCAGCAGTCACGTGACACCGCTTCACGTGATTTTGTTATTCAATTTTTCAAATACTGGTGCGTTGTCACTTCAGCGACCTTTAATTTTGTTATTTCATATCATTTTATGCATTTTGTTGTAGCAGCCACATCCTCCAAATTCGCCTGATAGAGCTGTTTTTGTGTTTGGTCAAATCCATGACTCATGCTGCATGTGGCACTGTGGGTCACTTTCAAATCCAGGACATCCACTTTTGGTGTCATTATTTTGTCCACCTTAAATATACTGACGTGTGACTCAGAACAAATAATACATATGGATGAACAGATATCATTTAGAACTTCAGATCAGTGGTTTCCGACTTGGAAAATCTGTGGAGTCATGGTGATTAAAGTGTTGAAAAAACACGACAGATTCTTGTGCTACAGATACTTTAGGCTTACTTTCCTGTAATGTCTCTCATTTTTATTTTTGAACCTCTAAGAATCCTTCAAATTAAACAATCTGAGAGGAGAGATCTCTCTTTCATCATTCATGTCTTCATAACGATAACCTCTGATTATGTTGTAAATTGGTATTATTTTATTTTGACAAGTTGACAAGGCTGGAAATCACACAATTGGTCTCTCTAAATATGTAATATAGACAAACAAACCATTGCTAAAAATTAAAAAAATGTTTATTAAAAGAAGAGTTACAACTGACTCTGGGAGCAAGGACTTACAAAAATTATATTTACAGGAACTTATTTGGAGGACAGATGTCAGTCAAGTTTTTGACTGCATGTCACAGAGACTATTCATTAATTGTGACAATTAGAAAAGGCTGTATCGTCTCAAAACTACAATGTGTTTAATTCTTACACATTTCATCGCAGGTTATGTGTAAAAGCTTCAAACTGTTTACTCTGGCCGAGTATAAATCACACCATTAGCATTTTACACTGATGAGATCAAATCTTGCATTTATGCATTATAAAAAAAAAAAAACATTTCTTAAGAGAGAGAGAAGCAAAACCTCAACAGTTTTATTGCCACATTTGATGAAGCAAACAATGAAAAGTCACATCTCTATTCCATTAACTTTAATTAACAATGTTTTGTTTTTTTTCCCCAAAAAAATGATATAACATTTCTGATCCCATCAGTCACTGTCTGAGAAGTAAAAATCCATTTCCTCTCCACTGTCAGACAATGCTCCATCGTTTCCCGGGAACATCTCCCAAACAACAAAGGTGTCATTTTCTAGTGAAAAGGGGAAAGAAACCGATAGTGGTAAGAAACAAGACTCATGTTACAAAAGAAATGTGACAATAACTACTTTCAGCTTTCAATTACAGCTTTTGAAATGTGTTCGACTCATTTCTTAAAATCTCACTGTGAAAATTTCCTCTAACCACATTTACATGCAGTGGTGGACAAAAAAACAGAACAACCAATACATTACACAATACAATACATTAGAAACTTCGAATTGGTATTGTGTTGTAGTGTTCCTCCCCTCCACAGCACAAATGTAATCTCATGACCAACACTTTTCTCTGTACACCTACCTGTATTACCACATCTTCTCATTGTTCGTTTAACTGACGGTGTAGGTGTGCAGCTCTGAAAGAAACATAGATTAATTATTTTTTCCAATAAAAAAACATTAATTCATGTGCTTCAGCCTTAGGAGTTAGTACCTTTGAAGAAGGAGCCGGTTTGCAGACATTAAACTGACGTTTCTTCATTCTCTTCTGGAGTTGATAGACGTACTTTTCATCATTGCTCCTTTGAAATCAAGCAAGAGGTAAGTTACTAAATGCACTGTAATTAGCTCCAAAGAGATAGTCAGATAACCATTTACTTGTTGGGAGAGCCCATCATGCCAGGAGTGATATGCAGACACTGAGGAGTCTTAACTTCAGGGAAACGTGCCGACATGGGGGTCGTGGGCTCCAGGTCTGACAATGTGAAGTCATGGTCATCACTTGGACACATGGACGGCATCTGTGCATCGAGGTTAACACGAGTTAGTGAGAGTCTCATAATCACTATACAGGGATTTTTTAAAAATACAAATGCAGAAAGAAACAAACCTCAAACCGTTTATTCTGCATGTATGCAGAACTGAAAACGTCATCAACGTTCTCTCTGGGCATGTTCTCCAGGAACTGACGCACCTGCTGCTTCCTCTTTAAGGTTCCCACTCGGGCAGATATCACAGGATGCTCTGTAACTAGTGAGAGATTATAGCCTGTCAAATCTCCACAGTTGACATTGTTCTGCTTTTGCAAAAACATTTAGATAAACTTTCTTTAAGAACTGAAATTAAGAAAAAAAAAGTTTAGATTATTCAGAAAGCAACTTTACACATTCTTACTATATTCAATTATCATCGATTAATTGCTTCAGTCATTTTTCAAATAATAATACCAAACATTAGATTGTTCCAGCTTCTAAATTGTGAGGCTTTAGAGTTTTTCATTCTTAAGGTTACTGTAGCTCGCTCCTCATCTCCTCTTGAGGCTAGTGGTCAGTCCGTCGTCAGTAAAGCTGTGTTGTGGGTAATGTAGGCATGACCATCCATTGTGAGTGACACAATGTTATAGGAGTGCAATGTGGAAGCAGTAAAGTTGTCTTTTAACCACTTTACTTACACAGCTGCACAATCTACATCCCAAACTAAAACCTCTCTCTACCTTGGCCTTTTGGTGCTTCTTCCATTTTCTTTTTGGGTTTCTTGGCTCTCTTAGCTGGAGTCTGGGAGGTTCCGTGGGATGTGTGCTGGTTGTGGCACTCTTCTGCAGAACGTGTTCCGACGATCCTCGCCACCTTTGCCCAGTACCCTGCCACGTGCATGGGATAGAAGGACACAGCCCTGAAAAATAAAAAAATACACACAATGTTGCAATAAGTGAATGAAATAGGCTACAGTTATTCTGCAGAGTACTACTTTCTCATTCTCTGGTAAACAAAACTTACTCTTTTAGCTTCATAAGCTCTGCCTCTGTCCACTCGTCTTCATCTGGCTCTTGTGGAATCAGTGTGTTTCTTTTATCTGTCTTGACTTTCTTGCTGGATTGTGTCACCTTGGACAAAGGTTTTGCGGGTTGTGATGTCTTGGTGCATTTGCTCTGCTTATGTTTTGTTTGTGCTTGTGCAGCATCTCTACTTTTTGTCACTCTGATTCCCCTCCTCAGTTCATTCCCACTCTCCTCAGAGGACTGTGATGGCTCATTTGATGGAAACACGTTGCCGTGGTGTGATTTTTCACATATCTTCCCGTGCACTCCTTTCCCTCGTGACTTTCTCCTGATGGAAAAGTCATCATTTGATAACCGATCCAGTGGCGCTTTATCACCAACAGTGGGAGATTCTGGTGATGCTGTGACAGACCGCTTGCTGTACCTGACTCTTACTGAAGGCCTTGTGTTGTCATGCGTCTGTTTTTTGGACGTCTTTGTTGAAGACTTTTTAGGCTTGTTGTGCTTCTGAGGGATGGTGTCCACATGTAACACTGCCTCTACAGCTGGATACCTCTGTCTGGATCTTGTCCTTCTGCCAGACCACTCTTCAGAGCTGTTAAGTGCCTCCACAGGAGTTTCAGGTGAAGAAGAGTGCTTCTTGTCAGGTTTAACCCTGGCTCTGCTGTGTTTGCGGAGTGGAGCCTTGACCTTCCTCAGCGGTACCAATGCCTCTTCATTGCTGGCTGATTCATATTGCTTCCGGCCTTTAAACACAGAAGACAGTTTGTCTGCGTGCCAGTCATAAGTTATCTCACTATACAAATACTACAGTTCTTCAATTAACCTTACCTTTGCTGCAGGGCAGGAACACGCTGGCAGGCTTCTGTGACACCCTCTCAGACACTGTGGTTGTGACCTCCTGTGAGACATAAAAGCACAATGATCAGAGATATCAGGTTTTATACATAGTCAAAATAACTGGCCACCAAGCATAAAAAATTATCCTGAATTATTATGTAACTCATGTGAGCTGAACGTTAATTGCTTACAGGGTTGCAGATGGAGGTATCATAACATTCATGGATGGTAACATTCATGTGTGCATCCAGAGTGACTCTCCCTCCCTTCCAGTACTCCAGAGGCGGCTTGATGACACGACCACTTCGAGACATCTTAGTAGAAGATGAGGAAGCAGGAGGACAGAAGGAATCAGCTGGAGAACAGGAGAGAATGAATGCATGTGATAACCAAAAAAGTCTTTCAGCACAGCTGTCATGGATTCAGATACTTAAATAATGAACGCACTGCAACAGACTTAAAGTGTTAATATGGGAACACAAATCGTGATCTGAAACACATGAGATGAAATTTTTAGCCATGATAATGTCTCCAGGGATGGTAATGTCTATCTGTAGGAACACAGTGACATATTTGTTGGATGGATCATCTATAAATTTACAGACATACGTGGTTCCCAGAGGATGAATCCTAATCAATCTGGTGATACCCCTGACCTGCGATTTTAATTTGTCTAAAACTTTATTTCATGTTCAAATACCTGCAAGAAAAATAAAACATTCCCTTCAACTTCCCCTATACTTAGTGCCAATTAGTAAATGTTAGCATGCTCAGATGGGAAACTTAGACAGTGATCATAATAATAATTATACCTGCTTAGTATCTGCATGTTAGCGGTATTGTTGAAAATGAGCCTTCAGCTATGTACCATCTCACAAAGCTGCCAGCATGACTGTAGACTCTGGTGTCTTGTTATATTCAAATTCAAGAAGAAGCTCTGCGTGATACATGTGTAAACATATGAAAATGATTCTACCTGTATTCTATTTCAACTGGATGTAGGCCAGGAAAAAGGAGTGGTTTCTACAGATCTCTTAGCCCAATGAATGGTGACAGAGACTAAATATGCTACATATTTAGTCTGTTATCATGTATTTTGTGGTTATCTGGTCCTGTTGTCGTCAAATGTTCTTATAGAGAGCATTCATTTGCTCGGCCACTAGCTAAATTGTTTCTCTTGTACTTACGTGTAATGAAAGGCTTTTGCCTGTGCTGCTTCACAGAGAGGTTGATGGAGGATGCATCAGATTTTGGCTTTGCCCTGATGCCTCTTCTGTCACAGTTCCTCTCTGTCTCTCTGTTGGTGTCACTACAACAGAACAAAAAAAGAAACTTTTAACAACTAACTTTTTCTTAATACAGCTTTTAAAACACTGATCATTTCATCTCATGCTTACATTACTCAACATCCCCAACAAAAACAAAACAATCATTCATCTGTAAGAGCGCAGACCTCATCAGTTTGGAGGGAAATAAATATTCTTACTCTCCTGACTCCAGAAACTTCTCATAAAGTGCCTTCCAGTTTGGAGGGAAACCATTTACAAACTTCTTCAAAAGCCACTTTGGGAACGCTGCAGGGAAAGAGTGAGAGATAAAAGAAAAAGAAAATCAATCCATGTAGTATGTCTTTTTATGTACTTGAAACGTCTTGCTGCCAAAGTGAAACATATTCTGAGTGGAAAATATCTGCCCATACAAATTCTGACTTACTGGAGTCAACATCCAAGTTCATCTTGCCAACCAAGATGTAAACCCTGCCGGAGATGGTGTTCAGCACATAATTAGAGACCCTCTCCACGATGATGTTACTGTTCCATGATATGTTGTCCTCCCTGGGTGAACAAGACAGGTAAAATATCAATGTGTTCACTGAAACACACAACAGTCTTGTGTCGTATAGGTCTGTAGCTGGGCGAGTAATTTACCTTGATTGCATTGTCATGACACTTCAAGAAATACATACCGGTGGATTCCCTCGACAAACAGGCCCTTATAATTCCTCCTCAGGAACCACTTTTTCAGATAAATCACATCCTCCTGCCAAAGAACAAAACACAAGCCCAATAAGGAACAACAGGCAGAAGTCTCAAAGAGTAGATTTGATTTTCCATCCATGAAATGTGCTTGCAAAGCCAAACCTTTGGATCCACAACACTTGAACTGATCAGTGGTCTGGTTTTGCATGTTCAATCAAATTTTATGTTCCCTTACAGTTACAATCACCCTCTTGAGTTTAAGAGGCATTTATTTTTAAATAAGTTTTTACTCACACTCGGGAATTTTGTGCGCTCAGGCCACTTGTTGCTCTTGACCACAGACTTGTTTTTCTTCGGTATGCAGATCCGTGGCGAATTGAGTACGAGCGGGTCCTCCAGCAAAACAGGTTGTGATGGCACTGCAGGGATCAGGGCCTCCTCACAGGGATCTGTGTCTGATTGGCTGTCAGCTGACTCTACTTTTGACCGGCTGACAGGAGCCACGCTTTCTGGATCACTTGTAAAGGGTATGTCCCCAGTCTCACCTATAGTGTGAGCTGTGGAGGGAGGTGTGTCTCTGGATGGGTGGGAATTATCTATGGAAAAGAATGTTATCAGTGACATTGACATATACAACATGCTGTGCAGCATGCAAAACAAGAACTATATCTACACACAGCTTTAAATAAATGCTGTTTTGCTGGCTTCAAGTCTTTCCACTTCATCACACTTACCCCTATTAAAGAGAGCTCTGAGGCCTCTGCTGACATTATGAACTTCCAGCTGCTTTTTTTTACTTTCCCTTTCCTTCATGTAAGCAAACATCTTGGCTGGAGACACCGGAAGATTTGTTTCCATTAAAACAGTGCAACCTACAACAGCAAAAAGGCATCAGTCAGATTCTTCACAAACTGATGACACAGGGAAAAGAGTTTTACTCAAAAAAACAATAAAATCTCACGTTTCTTTGCTGTGGATCTCGGTGGTGGGAACATGGGTTCATGAATGAAGTTGTTTGTGTGTGCTGGGTCAGCAGAGAACCCTTGAACATGACCCAAACTCTCCATGCAAGTGTTGTTTTGGGTGTCATCCCCACTGGAAGCATTGGAAGTTCTCCTTTCTTGTGGCTGACTCATGACATTACTGCTGACCTCCTTTGTACTGCTGCTGACATTGTTTAACCCTGATGGCTCCCATGTTCTCTTCCTTAACCTCTTCCTCATGGGAGAAAACACATAGGCTGAGGACTTGAGAGGAGCATATTCCCCTTCAAACACACTCCCCACACAGTCATTTTCTATTGGCTGTATCTTTACTGGAGTCCTGTTGGTCACATTAAAACCATCCAGGTCTCTGATCGGAAGTGCTTCTATGTGGATCAGCTTTCTGTTGACCAGAGACCGTGGATGAGACACAGCTGTTGACTCCAGGAAGGCTCCTTTTCTCGGTGTGCACCCATGTTCAGGAGGCATTTCCTGCATAGGGTTGCTGCTAATGTCTGGATATAGAGAGCCGAATGCTTTCTGAGGACTCGATATGGGCGAGAAGGTCAAAGACTGCTCTTCATTGCGATATAAATCAAACCTCTGATTCTCCTTGGGCTCCTCAGTCCAGGTCTCTGTTCGCTTCCTGGGCGACTTGAAATCTGCTCCATTTTTCTCTCTCATGTTGATGTCAGTCAGCGGATCCCTGCCTGCAGAAATCCCCTCTTTAGCACTCATCTTTTCTCTCCTCAGCTTGGATTTTAGCTGAGCAAACACCTTAGCAGGAGACGGTTTTGTGTGTCCTAATAAAAGATGATACGACGCCATTGTCTTGGGGTAAAAAAAGACTGTTTACATCCGAGGCGTTTGCTAACAGCTAGCGTGCTGGCTCGCAAATTTCAAATTTCTCATAACTGCCGCCTTTGGCTGGATACACGTGACGTACTTCCGCCAAACACGCCACTTCCGCACCCGGTTTAACAATTTTACAGCAATTAAAATTCTATTAAAAATTTCTATTTCGTGTATTTTGTGTCTATTATGTGGACATATTTGGTAAACAAACTGAATTGGAAAAAAGAAATAATTGATAACGTTAAAGTAACCTCTTTTACAGCTTTTACATAAATGTTGCCTCACAAGTTTTATGTAAAGTGGTGTTAGAGTAAAATTGGTGATAATTGTACATTTTGATGTTTAAATGCTGTGATTCTGACTTATTTTAAAGCTGCCCTCATGCACATTAGCCCTGTTTTATTTATCATATCCTTTCTGAATTTGTTTAATATTTTGAACATGTAATATTATTTACTTGGTAATAATTGTGGATTAATTCCAGAACAGCAAATTCACTTAAGTTAAGCGTAAGTTTAGAAAGAAACTCGACAACTACATATGCAAAGATTTCCCACCTCAAACAACAGAAAAGTAGTTAAACTCTCACAGAAGTTTCACCCTCAATGTTCTTTTATATATTTTTTAATTAAATGCGCTATTGTTTTTTATTATTAGATATTTTTAATTTTTCGTTTCTTTTTTCCATTTTTATCCTACTGGGGGCAGTAATATGAGCAGCGCATAAATAAGCGCAAAAACCATAGAAGAAGAAGGAGCGTACTGCGCAGGCTCTTGTCAAAGTCAAACTTCCGGTCTACGGCTACTGATTTCTTGGCTGTCGCTGGTTGGTCAGATTTTTGAAGATAACCGTAACATTCAAGAGAAGTTTTTGTATTGTATTGTTTTTGTTTACATGAACAATTTGTTTATTACATTTATTACAAAACGGACCGTTCTCACTGTAAATATATTTGGATATAAAGTGTTGTTAAGCTGTCTAAAAACTCCTGAACCGGTGTGACAGAAGTGATGCAACATGGCAGCAACTCCGCTCAGTAGATGTTTCCTCTCAGCGTTACGGAGACAAACTCGCTGTCCGAGCCGTGGACTGAACTCTTTGGCAGAGAGGACCGTCAGCCGGGTGTCCTCTGTGTTCACATGTAACTACAGGGAGGGGACAGAGGGACACACAAGCCTGGACAGGGACCCCTCGGCGGGGTGGGACAGACAGAGTGGTCAGGAAAACAACTGCTGCCCTCTGCTCAAGTCTGTGTCGGTGGGTTTGGGACTGTGTGCTGTGGCACTTCTGGACAGCCAGAAGGAATATAGAGACAAGGACGGAAGAGTGTCAATATCCCGACGGTGTCTTGACCTCATTCTGCCATCAGCTCAATGTGCTTCTCCCTTTAAACCCGACAGCCCTCGCTTTAAATTCAACTTCATAGCAGATGTGGTGGAAAAGTCCACAGCAGCTGTCGTGTACATTGAAATCGTGGGCAGGTGAGTTAACTGAAAAGATGCCATACTGATGTGTTTAAATGCCAATGAATTTGTACCATGTGTTGCCACTGGAAATGTTTTTTAAATCCTGCCTCATATTACATATATGATTTTGATTGCTGTTACTTCCACAGTATTTGGAGTTACAAATTGTGATAGATGTTAGAAATTAGAAATGAAATGTGATTCTATAATATTATGGTATTATATACACCGATTGCTGACTCCTTTTATCATTATTATTTAGAGATTAGTTTAAGATCAACTGCTTTTACTGTTTTACAGACACTCATTTTCAGGAAGAGAAGTCCCAGTGTCAAATGGCTCTGGTTTCATTATCAGTAGTGATGGTCTCATTGTCACCAATGCTCATGTTGTGGCCAACAAGAGAGGCGTCCGTGTGAAGCTCACCAATGGAGACACGTACAATGCCACTGTGCAACAAGTTGATCCAGTGGCAGACATCGCCACCATCAAAATCAATGCAAGGGTGAGCAACAAACTAGAATGATATCTGCAGGAAACTGTGTTGATTGTTTTATGTTTTTCATCACCAGTGGTAAACCACAGAGACTATCACTGAGACACAAACAAGTGAACACAAAAGTAAATGCAGTTAAGTGAAAGAACACAACAAGTGGTTTCTTCACAAATATGAAACCAGGGGAATGGCTAGTGGTGGACAACAATAATGCCAGATGATTTAGAGAAGCATATTAAATGAGGGAAACACACTAATGAGCGCACAATGTGATCCAAATTGGCAATATTTTTTATGGCATTTTAATGAGGCAGCCTTCAAACTACATTCTTGTGTCTGTTTAATATTAATTTTTAACTTGTTACTGTTTGCATCTTGGTGTTTTGCCTCATCAAGTGGGCATGCTTGGAAAAAATGTGCCCTTAAACAGTAGATAGAATACATAGATCCTCACATACATCAGAGCATTGAACTTCTTTAAATAGTCTCCATTTAAAATACAACCTCTGAAGCATGGCTTTATCTTTTGACTCAAGACTTTCTGGTTTTCCTAATGAGAATGACAAGGCTACAATTCATACAGTCTACAGAAAGACCACTATAGCAAAACTCATGAGTAGTCTTCTGTTTTTCACATCTAAAAGCAGTACTGTGAGAGAGGAACCAAAGGCTGATCTTAATAATAGCAAGACATATACAAGACTGGGTGATTTCAGCAAAAATAGATGCAATATGAGGCTCTGTTCTTTAGACCAGGGATGCCCACACTTTGGCCCTTAGAGGGCCAAAACTGAAGCATAATGGTGTATTGTTATGTTAGGTAGTATGAATGGCCTTCAAGTAGTGAGGATGTGCTGTTGAACCAATCTTTGTGTCCTGACATGTAGAATCCTTTACCCACGCTCCCCCTTGGTCGGTCGTCTGATGTTCGACAAGGAGAGTTTGTGGTGGCCATGGGAAGCCCCTTTTCATTACGCAACACAATCACATCAGGAATCGTCAGCTCAGTCCAGAGAGGCAGTCACGAGCTGGGCCTGTCCAAATCCAACATGGACTACATCCAGACTGATGTTGCCCTTGATGTGAGTATTCTGCAGTAATCCGATTAAGGGGTAAATATGTTTAGTTTATGTAAGAAAAGGGGGAATACAATTTAAAAACGATAGTGACTATGGTTGGATGAAATTGTGCTCTGGTGTTTGCCCCTTTTCAGTTTTCTAATTAGCTGTTTAAAGGCCGAATGATCTTTCTGAATGTTAGGAACAAAAGTGTGTAATGGATCAGGAAAAAATAAGCCTGTGGATTTATTGTGACTAAGAAATGTGTCATCTGATGCTTCTTGACGTCACATGTGACTGATTTATTTTGCAGTTTGGACATTCTGGAGGTCCCCTGATTAATTTGGTGAGTCACCGGTTGTGTTTAAATGTTAATCATCACATTCAAATGTCACCAGACCTATTCTGACTGTTGAGCTGTGTAACTTTTGAACAGACAGGAGATTTTCAGGTTGTTTAATGTACTGAAATCTAATGATGCAGAACACCCAATTTTTATTTCTCCTCTAATCAGGATGGTGAAGTCATTGGTATAAACACCATGAAGGTGACTGCAGGAATTTCCTTTGCCATTCCATCTGACCGCCTGAAACTTTTTCTGGATCAAGCAGCGAAAAAGAAGAGTAAGAACGGGCAGAGACTGAACTGCTACACACCACACCCATATTCCCGTGGCATACAACTGCTCACACTTATTAAATAAATAATTTTGTTTCCGTTTTTGTGCAACTTCCTCAAGATTCTTGGTTTGGTGAGTCCGAGACGAAGCGGCGGTACATTGGTGTAATAATGCTGACGCTGACGCAGAGGTAAATGCTTCACTATCAGAAATGCCTGCAGTAAAACCGAGCCGAGTGTAGTTGCAGCAGAGCTTACACTACTGAGTCTAAAACCAGATGTATTTCTGTTTCGGCCCTTTGCTTTAGCATCATTGAACAGTTGAAGTTGAGAGATTCTTCCTTCCCAGACGTGACACACGGCATCCTGATTCACAAAGTGATCTCGGGCTCCCCAGCCCACAGGTAGGCAGACCCACAGACTGGGGGTGTAAATGAAAGGGATCCTCTTTGCTTAGTTTCAGTGTTGGAGGTGGTGTGTTTCCCTTCAGCCACTGAATATTTATATCTCATGCATGTTATGGGGGGTTGTATTACTGATACAGACTTATATGAAGCAATGCATAGAATTTGTGCAGAACATTGTGGACATAATTAATATAGTAGGTAAGGAATTTAGCTTGTATTATGTTGCTGCTAACCCACAGTCCTGTCATACCTGTTTTAGAGCTGGCGTGCTACCAGGAGACATCGTGCTGGAGATAAACGGAGCGAAGGTGAACACCTCCGAAGACATCTACCAGACCGTCTGCAGCAGCAACCAAATCACCATGGTGGTGCAGAGAGGACGCGAGTTGATTCAGCTGCAAATGACTCCAGAGTACACAGAGTGACACTACTGACACATCTTCATTTCTCATTAACCTAATGGACAGACGGCCACATGATTAGTTCATGTACACAAGAGAAGAAAACTGTGAAATGTGAGAATGTTCAGATGAAAATGTGTTTGTAGTTTATTAAGCAGGGTTTTGAATGTACGTAGGTCCAGTATTTGTTCACTTTCGTTACAGTGAAAAGCCTGCAGTGTCAGCTCAAAATAAAAGGAAGGGAGTTAGCCATATTTATGGGATAAACTGTGGCCTGGTGTCAAACTGTCTGAAGATGTCCTCTACATGGCTGTTAGCTACAATCATTGGTGTTGATTTTCAAATTGAGACAGTTTGATTAGTCATGAACCTGCTAGCAGCTAAAGACCTCAATGGATAAGAGATAATGAGAACAATAAACAAAATGTGTTTTCTACTTACCAAGATGCATTGTTTCTTCTTACTTGGCAAAGTATCAAAACTCGCCCTTTGCCATGTGATAAACTGTTTTTCTACAGGTAAAAATACAGTGTTTGTAAACTGCCAATTCAATGAAACCTGAAACAATGTGCTTTATTAAAGCCATTTAATGTTAGACAGCAACAAGAAGCATGAGAGACCCAACAATATGGCATGGATCAATGGTATTAAACAGACTACCATTAACTCAGCAAACCGGTTTGACAACTCACAAACGCTACTATGATGACAATGATCACATGAGTAAAATATGAATGGTTGAGATCCCACTTATTTTAAACAGACTCTTGAGTATGTCACACAATAAACCCAAAACATGAATTCACTTCATGTTACAGAGAAAAATGCCAATTCTCCTTGATGAGAAGCAAACAGAAAGAGTGAAGACTCATATTTCATTTTGAGAGAAGGAGTCAAAGCTGTGAAGCCTTACTGAGCAAATTAAAATTTCCCTGGTATATGTACAGTAACACACACATACAGTAAAGTAATTAAGTGACATGTACTGGACTGCTACACAATTAAATGCATTTACCTCAAAGACTGATAGCTATTAAATGGAGATAACATTCAAACCACCTAAGGTTTAAACAATATGTTCATACATCAGGACTAAAGACATCTTGTTAGGTACGAGTACTACAACATACAAGTATGGGAGGAAAAATAAAATTGTTCAAATCCCATTAAAACGACTTTAAAAAGGCTTAATATATATTGCTGGTAATATTTTTCTTTTTAAGAAAATATAAATTGTGCGACTGAAGCTTACAATACACTGCTGGCAGTAGCGCCAGGGTCTGTGGTGACCTGCTGGAAAAGGGTCATCTGTCGAGGCGCTGTGTGCTGAGAGACTCCCCGGGAGAGAGAAAAACAAAGAAACAAAACAAAAAAAAACCAACAATTGGATATTTCATGATGCCTGAATCCTTTGCACCAAAACCAATATGCTGCTATGGCGTTTGTCACGGTGGAATGCTGCAGAGATCACATGATGTGTGCACAAACGGCAGCCAAACTATAGTCAAACTCATACAGATACATAAATAAGGGGCAGAGGGGTGGGGCTTGGTGGGGGAGGGGGTCTTGCAAAGGGAGTGAAAATATAAGGGAGAAACTGTAGTGTCCAGTCTAGTTCAGCAGTGAGCAGGCTAAGCATTGACTCAGTTGACGTGGTCCAGAGCACGCAGCAGCTCCTCCCCCTGCAGCAGGTACTGACGACCCTGTAAGGGGGCATTGACCTCACAGTCGTCACGGGTGAGCTGCGGCAGGGTGAAGAGGGAACTGGTGCCCTCTGACGTGCTGCCCAGCAGACGACTCGCCAGATCTAAGAGAGGACACGATACTTGAGAGTTAGGAGTCTGTTGGATATTTCGTTTCAGGTGACGGTCTAAAGTTTTTAACCACAGATGTAATTTGTTTACCTGAAGGCAGCAGAAGTATGGTCCTGGTTGTTCCTGAATCTGAGGCCTTCAGCTTTTTGCCCTGCTCCAGCTGTGCTTGATGCACAGTTCCCTGGGAAAAACATCAAATAAAGACAATTAAACTCCCTGTCTGTCTGTAGATATAAAGCAAACTGTATAATGATGTCAAGAACTTACCTGTCCAATCATCTCTTTTATGTCACCCAGTTTTCTTTTACGCTGTGTGTTCTGAGCTGCCAGGGTGATGAGTGAGACATCTTTGTCCAGCCTCTGTGTGGTCCTGCAGCACAGCAATCGTTAGCTAACCCAAAAAGTTATATGATGAAGCAATATGTATGGAGCAATAGGGAAAATTTACCCCTTAGCAAGGATGGTGGCAAGATGAGGGGCGTGTACTGGCTCAGGCGGTGCTGGCGAAGCTGTGCGACTGCCTGGTGAGCTGAATGGGGAGCTGGGATAGCTGTGGATGTCTTGGGTGACGCGGGCTGGAGAACTCTGAAGAGATTTGACTGGTCCACAAGATAGAGGCTCATCTGGGGGCAGACTCCGCAGCTGGAAGTCATCATCCATGGGGATGTAGGGCGCTAACATCTCCAGATCTAAGCCTTCCATTGCCTGAAGGAAAGGGGAAAAAAAACACCTAATGAATGAGAATACAGAGAACTTTTTACTGTATTAGAGCAATGACTAACCTTAATTAAATGCATTAAAATCAGCAGCAGCCCCCAGCATTATTACCTGTGTGGTAAAGGGGGTCTTGGGCTCTGTATCAATGGCAAACAGTTTCTCCACCGAGTCGAATTTGAAATCTGGGCTCATGTCTGAGTCCATAGGGAAACAAAAGTCCAACTGACTTTCAGCCTAAAGAGAAGTCAAAAGGTCATTCTCTACTCATTCATATTATTGATTCAAATTTATTGTCTATACTGCAAAACGACAATAATTCAGTGAGTCTTACCTCTGTGGAGCTGGCCTGTGTAGTGGACGGGGCTGGAACGAAGTGCTCAGTTTTTGCCTCCTCAGAGGCGGTGGTGGGGACGTGGAGAGGCTCGCTGGGCGGCAGGGGGGAAAAAGGCAGAGTCAGCTTGTCACTGGTGGAGGGAAGCATTACGTCATTGTAGAGAGGGACATCATCCAGCAGCTGGATGTCTGAATCTGTACCAAAAGACAGAAAGAGGTAAGAATGGTTTCAGTCCACCAGGATATGAACTCTGATTCATGTTGTGGAGGAGCTGAAATGTGTGTATCTGAGGCCACGAACCAGGGCTGCTGAAGTCCAGGGAGATAATGGTGTCTCCAGCAGCTGGGGCCAGCAGGGTGAGAGCCTCAGGCTCCTCCTTCAGCTGGTCATACAGGCTAGGCTGGGCCCCTGGCGCCCGAGTGAACAATTTGATCACATCCACCTCTGGGCTCTTCTCCACCACCTCCTCCTTCGGCAGGGTTAGAGGCATGTCGGGCTGGCTGTTCTCCACAATAGCCTTTTCTTCCTCCTGCTGCAGCTCCTCCTTCACTGGCTTCACATCCTCAGTTTGCTCTAGAGACAAGATCAGTTTCTCCTCCTGGATGCCACTGTAAGAGTCATGCAGCCAAAAGATGGAGTTTATTGAGGATTTCTCAACAGCCACAAAAACACGATCTGTAATGTACTGTGCACATACTAATACATTATGATCTCTTTTGAAAATACTAACTCTTATAGTACCTGAGTACAAAGTTGACACAGACGACACACTGAGGCTGAGAGTTCTTGTTGTTGTAGATGACAGTGGCTTGGGTTTCCACCCACACAAAGCCTCCTCTCTTGGCCAACATCCGGTACTGGCCTGTGCAGACCTGGCCCTTTGCAAACACTAACAGCAAAAAGAAATGAAAGTGGAAAGTTAGGATTTGACATTTGGTTAAAGGTTTGGCAAAAATAACACAGCTGGAATTTCTTGTGGAGAACATTTAGATTTCAGCTCTGTGCACTCTTGGTGTTCATGCTTACAGTTGTGGTGAGTCTTGGTGAGATGGTCTGAGTCCTGAGCATGATAGTACTCATACACAGAACGGTTCAACAGGTCCTCTGGATCATAACCCATGAGCTCAGTGATCCTAGACAAGCAAGAAAAAAAAATCAAAAAGGTGAAATCTTCCATTTACATGTGGGGATTTTGGTTACATTCAGACTGCAAGCACAAAAGGACTTTTTTTTGCTCATATGTGACTCAGATCTCTTTTTTTATGACAGTATGAACAGCCTGAATCCCATGGAATCTGGAATCCACAAAAAGCCATAATTAAATACCTGGCTCTTTTTCTCTTCAACATCATAATCATCATCTCATGAATTTGCTGGCTTCCACTGCACATCAACTTAAAAATGACACCCTTCAGTGACCTCGACGTTTACCAAGGTATGAGATGTTATTGTGGTTTTAAGCATGCAGGCCAGGTATTGACCCTGACTGTGGTCACATTTCAAATATAAAGTGAATGGCCAAACAACACACACGCACAAAAAAATCGGATCTGATCAATAAATCCAGACTGAGTAATAGGGCCTGCAGTGTGAACACAGCCTTTCTGTACTATCCACATTGAACACTAGGTGGCCCTGTGAGACTATGCAAGTGAGTGCCAACTGATAGTACTGCTTAGGTGGCTCAAGAAGACACTGGTGTTGAGCTTCTTAAGGATATAATATTCTCTCAGAAGGGAGAGCTCACCTCTCATCACAATATGTGAACTTCATGTCCATTGTGTGGCGACTGAGAAAGGTCTTGGTGTCCAGAGGGACCTCAATGTTGGAGGGGTGTGGGATTGGGTCACAGATCAAAACCAGGTAGGGGATAGGTGGCTCCTTTTGCCCGTTGGGAGTCTGCTCAGTGTTGCTGTTAAATACACGGACATGACCTGAGCAGTGGAGCACCTAGAGAGAGACGACAGGAGGGTCACAGCACTTTTATTATCATTTACATACCCCCAAGGACAGTCAGATGTTTCCCAATGCAGGAAGGTAGACATTCAAATAAATAATGTTTTGGGGCATGTGGGTTTCTGGTGTGAAACAACTGCTTTTAAAGCTGCAACAATAACTTTACAATTGTGATGGTTACGTGACATTACCTTGTGTGACGAAATGCAAAGATGTGTCCTTATCTCCATTTTACTTTACATAAAAGAAACCTTTTATCCCTCCTTGTGTCCACTGGGTGACAAAATTTAAATCTGGTGCGGCTGAAATCTCTCAGTTATGATGTGAACAAGAGTTAAAGTACTTACACAAATCAATTATGTAGAAACTCAAAGTGCATTACATTTGGCTGGTTAATTATTTGAATTTGCTTACTCACTTCCTTTTTGATTTAAGTGCATGGCCAATTTAAATAATGGCCACATCTGTTGCAGGTTTTTTCTACATATTTATATGTCAATCACAAAGACTTGTTGTTTGATTTGTATTCAGACGAGCATGAAGGTATTTTTCCTCTGCATATTTCTCTATTAGATCACTGCTGATGTAGACATCCACTTTTATGCAGTCTGTATCTTTCTAGTTTGTCTATTCTTCACCTAACTACATTTTTCAAAAGTGACTTTCAACATCGGCACATTTTTTAAAACAAGTCCATACTAAATGATCACATTATCATTTACTGAATGAAATGAGCATGGCTTACCTTCCATGTAGCTGATTTGACATTGACAGTGCGGCCTCTGCTTGTGAGAGTACACTTCATTCGGAGGAAGAAGCTGCGCTCTGTGTATGGCTCCTTGGTCTTTTTGGAGCCTGGAATCATATGAACATAAAGACAGTCATATTTTAAAAAAAGAAAACAAGCCCCTGATGTTGTCATTTCAACAGCATTGTTTCTGATTCCAGTACTTTTATTTCAGTGTTTTATTGTAAACTGCCAGCAGCTCACATTTGCATTCAGATGAGACATTAAGTGGTAGTGGTTTTGTACTGTGGTCAGCTATAGCGAGAAAAATAAAGGAAGTGGAACTACCGGCCGTTGCAGCTGAGATAATATCAGTGCGTACTCAAATTAGCATGCATTGATAACAATGTTATGAAGCACATTTCAGAAGGAAACTAGCTTAATTAATTTTACTGAAAAAATCTACTGAAAAACTTAATCTAACTCACTGGGAATGATACAAAAAAGTAAACAGATTCAATGCACTAACACAAAACAAGACTAAATTCAGTTATGCGAGCAACATAGTGCATGTGTTAGTGATGTAGCTTACGGTTTCAGTAAGGCAGTGTGAAAGGTCACTAAGTACATACTAGCCGACTCTAATCACTGTGACCTTAGGCTTGAAGTGGGAAAATGATAACTTGCTCTGACAGCCTCCCAGTTTGAATGTGTCAGCTCAGAGTGAACTGGACTCCCTGCTGACTGGAGCACTGGCAGACCTGACAGAGCAGCTTGTGTGTGTGTGTGTGCCCGTCTCTGTCCATTAGTGAGGTCTTAGAAAGTGACACTGCTCACTGTTGTTGTCCCTCACCTGTTCTGTGGACCAGCATCTCTCTCAGCTCCTCCTGGTCACAGGGATGTATGAAGTCAAACACACTGTGTCCGGTCAGGTCAAACTGCAGTGGAAAGAGTTTTATAGTTAGAGGTGTCCATGGTAGATCTTTTGCAATCAGGCCTGATGTGAGCAGTATCTGCAAAAACTTAAAAACCATATTTAAAAATAATTTTGTTGTATAATATTGTAAACCATCATCTTGGCTTCTTGGCTTAAAATCTTCTGCTTCTAACTCACATTAATCATATGATCTTTCCTCTATGTTATGTATAGATGTACCTGTGCCAGCCCAAGG
This sequence comes from Centropyge bicolor, assembly GCA_037975185.1. Taxonomy (NCBI): domain Eukaryota; kingdom Metazoa; phylum Chordata; class Actinopteri; family Pomacanthidae; genus Centropyge; species Centropyge bicolor. The sequence continues at coordinate 4,915,075 of JBBMOC010000010.1, forward strand.
CACTTGTTGATGTTCTCTGAGAGATAAATCATATCTCCATCTTCCGAAAGCACCATGAGGAAGCCATCCAGAGCCTTTAGGTAGGAGCTGTTCAGCTGGATATCAAGATCTGTTTCGTCCTCTGCTATTGGCTCATCTAGAGGAGATGGACAGGGAAGAACAGATATAAAGGAAGGTAGTGGGGGAAAAAAAGGGGGGAAATGAGGCACAGGACATCAAAAGTCTCTGCTGTCTACAATTGTCTAAGAGCATGTTTGGAGGGCAGAGAAATGCGACACAAGTAACCACACCGTACCCACAGGTGTGTCTGCAAAGGAATCTATATCTGTGAACGTCTGAGTCGATTTCTTATAGTAGCTGACTCAGCGTTTAACCATCTATCACTATTCTCTTGCTTCCTCCATAAGATCCTGTACATTCTGTCACTTGTGACTAACCACAGTAAAAAAAAAAAGACATTTTCTGAGTAAAACTGAGTGTGGTATACTAATCAAAACAATCCATTCCTAAGCTGCCTATAAGATAATAATAAAAAGTGCTTCACAATTTACTTATCACTGTGAGTTTTGAACTTAATTTAACAAACAGAAAATACAGATTTGGCCCTAGTTACACTCTTCACCAACAGGTATAACACCTACAGATACTGACCAGTGTTGAGCAGTTTTCTCATGCGCAGGTAGCTGATGGTGAGCCTCATTATCGAAGCCTTGTCCAGGCTGGAACTGACGCTGTGGGCCAGGGGCAGCTCCTGGGCCAGCTGGTAGAAGACCTCTGACTCCTTCCCACGTCGGCATCGCGCTGCATCCCTGGACTTCTCCTTCCTCCGCTCCGAGCTCACCCTGTGGGAGACAGGTGGTGGGTCAGCTAAAGTCCGGCCACAAACTGGTTTTGAGCCCAATATGCACACTACCAAAGCTGACATCCCTCCTTCCCCGACAGACTGAGTGCGAGTCTGGTCAGCCACTGGCCCGTCACTAGGGAGGCTGCAGCAGCTGGAGTCTGCAACATGCAAGCTCAGAGCAAAGCTGGCGTCTGGACCCCCGTCAGACTCATTTACATGCATGGCTCTCTGCCACTGTCTTATTGGCTGCTGACCAAAAGAAATGGAGTCCACCCCCTCTGAGTGATTGGCTGGGATGCCAAGCATGGATTCTCATGTCTGTCTCTTGGTGCACAGCCAAGCTATAGTGCGACACCAATCATTGTGACATTTATGAGCCTGGCTCAACAGATCTACGTTGAGGAGCATGGCAATACTGGTGCTAATACAGAGAGCACACAAACACAGAGTGAGCAACACCTTCAACAACCAGGACAAAATAAGGCTATATTTTCCACTATTTGACTGTTCGTTCTAGCTCCATTTTGAATCAAGTATTTATGCAGGCAGTTGTCCACTGTAAACAGGATCTTAACACCTGGCTGGCAGTATTTTAAAAGACAAAGTACAGAAGACTTTCAAGGGACACAATGACTTGTGCAAGTCACTATAAAGCCATTCACTTTATTTTATTGATTTCTCTCAATGGAAAAATGTTGACTTTTATCCTAAACACTGATTTGAGTTTTTATTTGTACAGGTGAGCACATGTGAAGCTCACACAACCACTTAGATAAATAGACTGGCTAAACCTTCAACATAATCATACTAGTCAATAGTCAACAGGACTGTTGCTGCATTTATACCTTAATCCCTCTCCCAAACCATCAGTTGTTTACCTCACATGCATTTAGATGACACTGGAGCAGAATCATAACAGAATGGATGGCAGTTCAAAAGACCTTGGCTTTGAAATGTACACCAAATTGAAATTGATCTGTTATGCATTTAGAGCATTGGCCAAGGCCATATTGTTATTTCAGGCTCTCGGACAAGAGAATGGACCAGTTAACTAAAATTAGCCTAAAGTGTACCAAATCACCTGTCAGACTTGCAGAGACGTTTTTCACAGCAAAGAGTAGGTTACTGAATGCTTGTGGTTTTAGACCAGCATTTTCCATCAAGCACAAATGACAAAATTATTCCTTTAGAGTTAAAAGTCTGAGCTTGTCCTTTGTCTCTCAGAAAGCCCCAAACCCTGGCACTGATCGGATCCTGGGAAGAACATCTGTGAGCCTGTGACACTGTTGCTGTGGTGTCTGCCTACAGTAGTTGCACATAGCACACACTGCACTAGAGGGCAAGCTGTACAAAAAAACCCAAAGCACCCCAGGCATTTAAACACAAAAAAAATCTAACAACAAATACTAAAATTCCAACCCATCTATGCCATGTTGGATCATAGCTCAACCACAACTCTACTGGGCATCTTTCTTTGTTTATCTAACCCCCATTTGATGACATTTGCAGAAAAAAATGATGTATAACAGAATCATGGTGGTGCATATACCAAAAATCTTCCTCCTCTCATAGATGTTTTTGCTTACTGTTATATAAACTGGTTGCAACACAGACAGGAATTACAGCTACAAGCACAAGCGTATACATTCATCCACATGTTTGCACATTTGTCAGCAACACTAACAAATATTTACAATATCTACTGTCAACCCCACAGAACATGGCCAGAATATCTGGTCATTACAACAGCTGATGGCAGCGTTATGTAACCAGTTCTGTACAGTATGAGCACATTTCTACTCTTTCAAGCCTGACTTCATTCCTCTTCAACCAACAACAACCTCCAATCTACCTTAATGTAAAAAGGGTAAACTATCAACAAAGGATGAAATGATCACAGATGATTAACAAGCTGTTGTACATTGGGAACACACTGGGAAAGTCATCTTACTAAGCTACTGGCTGAGCTTCTGACGATCTAATGATGGATAATGCATTGTTATACACTGTTCCCACTCGGAGGCTAGGTAATTGATTAGTACGAGCCTGTATACAAATTGTTTCCTATGTAGTGTTATGTCACATGCACTTATGCAAATCCTATCCAAATGAAGTTCATCTGTATTATTCCACAGTAACACACATCCACTGACACAGAGGACGAAATTTAACAAGGCCTATATTCAACACGACTGACAGTACTGTGCTGTGTCTTACTACAATATCAAAGCTCCATAAATGTGCAACGAGTCAAAAGAGAAGTGGTAAACTTATCTAAACGTATGGATCATAAAAGACAGTAGACAGTGTTGAAAGCTTTTCTCTCCTATTCCATCCAGTGATAATTAATTATAAAGACTACATTTGCAGCTGTTTAATCACCTACACTGTGTTCAAACTTACAAAAACTGAGAGAACTGCCTTTACTCTTTCATTTAAAACTTGCAATGAAAACAAAACAGCTCCCTTGATGTTAAAACAAAGGCGAGCACAGAGGCCACTGTTACACAACATGGTCATGCATGCCCGGCAGTCCTCTGTTTGACATGCTTCACTGCAAACACAGTCACATTTATACTTTCGCTGGCTTTAATTAGACATGTTTTATTTTCTAAGAATGAATGCTATCATGCAAACAAAATGGTTGGAGTTGTTAACATATGTGATTGAGTGTACAAGGAAAATCCAACCTTGGCAATGCTACCAGAGTTGCTTGTGTATTTTGTTACTATGGGCTGACCTATTTCACCAGAGAAATGTTCTAACTATCTGTCACTCCTGTTTAGTGTGACAGTAAACACAGTCTTATCTATTATATAATCCAGTCTGGGGAAATACTGCAAGCAAGGGGCAAGGCCAAAAACCAACACTGACTGATTGAGACCTTTGATACCCCAAGTGCACTGAATTAAAAACTGACATGATTTTATAAAAAGATATTACTACATGGGCTCTGGAACACAGAAAACCTTTATCAGTAAGCACCGTTTTGTCGCTGCATCTACAAATGCAAGTCAAGTCTGACATGCAAAGCAAAAGCCCTATATTAACAACACCCAGACTGACTTCTCTGAGCCCCGAGCTTATGTGAGATGGACTGATGCAAAGTGAAAAAGTGTGCTGTGGTCTGACGAGTCCACATTTTAAATTGTTTTAGAAATCACAGTCAAAGTGTCCTCTGGACTAAAAGGGAAAAGGATCATCTAGATTGCTACCAGGGCAAAGTTCAAAAGCCAGCATCTGTGTTAGTGCATGGGTGTGAATGTCCATGGCCAACTTGCACATTTGTGGTGTCACCATTATTGCTAACATGTACAGACATGTCTTTGAGCAACCTATGCTGCCATCCAGAATTAAGTTGTATATCAAGGATCAGATCTTAATGTTCACAGTATAAAATCATGATCATTTCCTACGTTCTAAGAGGGAGTCTTGCCTGTATTTCAACAATGGGAGGTCCTGGCAACCAAATTCAAGATGGCCACCACTGTCAATCATTCACCAAACTAACATAATTTAGATTACCTCCTCCTGGGCTACATGTGCCAGGAAAAGACTTCAGCTATATTTGGTCCATGTACATCCACTAAGTCCTAATGCAATAAAAAGAAAACGCTCTCAATCGAAGTTGGGCTAATGTGACTCACTCAATATTGACTGCACATGTCAGCCCCCAGTTGATGAAGCTTTTTACTTCCTTTGACTTTCCCTGTGTTGCCATTTACAAAGCTTCTCTGACAGGTGTCCATTGTAAAAGGGGGACTGGGGAGTGTTCAAAATCCTGCCTGAGAGAAGCTGACCTTTACTTTGCATGACCATATAAAAACATTTATTCAAATATCAGACATTCATAAATATGGTAGCTACTTGTGGGTTTCACTACAAATGCCATTTTGTAGAAATTGGTATAACACAGGCAAAAAAGCTTTTAAAATTATTTTCCCCTTAACATGACATGTGACAAGGCAAAGACAGGCACCTTGAAGACACATGTAGTCCACTACCTTGATTTTTTGCAAAGCACTCAGATATTACACTTCACTCAAACGTCAAAGTTTTTGAACATTAACCACAGACGCTGCCGACCTTTGGCCTCTCAAAGCAGTACTGAATTCAGTATTTGTTGACAGACAGTGACGTCGTCCATGAACCCAAAACTCAGAAAGAAACACACCACGAGCCAAAACAGGAATCCAGATTTGTCTGACGCAAAAAAAGAGAAGGATGTAATACTGAAATGTGTTATGTGGGCACATTTTGGACCCTGAATTCTAGACAAAGTATGTAGTAATACATGTAGAATGATACAGTTGCACTGGCAAATATATTCAAGGACATTCTTGGAATATGATGAAGACGTGACGTATGGAGGTATTGTTTTCATACTTCCTTCCTTTCATTGTTCATGGGAGACTCTGTCAAAGCCATTACAGCTGTGGCGTATTTAAAAAAGAAGAAAGTAAAAAAAGATGGATCATTATTCATTACACTGATAAATTTGAGTTTCCACATTTTAATACAAAACAGCAGTTGCTTTCTGATTTGGTATCCTTTATTGCCTTTACCTTGCTGTGAAGAACAAGCTTCCTTCACATTCAGTCAGTCCTCACAATTAAAGCTTATGAAGCCTAAACTGCCTGTTTTCTGGTATATATCTACATATCTCACTGGCAAAAGCCTCATCCTTTTGGCATTTTTTAGAACACAATACATGCCCTCTCAATCAGCTACAAGAGCCATCCACAGGAGGCAGTGATTTAGCAGACTGATAAAAGCAAGCCTTCAGCGTCTTATCTTCGTTGCTTTTGTTGTCAATCACAAAACATGAATCAGAAAAATATGCACACAAACAATGCTATGCTCTGTACTAGCAAGTAGCCCAATTTCTTCCTCAAGTTCTAACTGGCCTGCACAAAGTGAATGTCTCAGGGCAACCTGCAAATTGCCAGGCAGTGGATCACTACACGCATTTGGCCACTCCTATTGACGTCAAGCCCTAGTGATTAAGAGATGAGACAGAAAAAATAACAAGGCACCTCACAGAGACCAGCCAAGACTGCATCAAACCAGACTGCAAATCTTGATCTTTTTCTGAGATCAAACTCATATACCGGATGCTGACCCTTTACCCATCATCTCTGTGGAACAAACACTAAAACCCACATTGAGTTAACGATGTTTCAAAGACATTATTCTGCCACAACTAACTGTTCAAAGTCAGGCCAACATTTGGGGACCTTCTAATTACATTTTATACCAACTTTTTGATGGCAATCAGTTTAGATGTACAGGAAAAACTTGGTTCAACACACGATCTTTGTATATGGTATGACAATTTCTCAAATAAGACAAGAACAGTCTTTGACACCAGGATTTTATTGACACTATATCCCACACTGAAGCTTTCTATCGCTGTCCTTTGAGGAAGAATTCATTGTCGCCATTTTGTCCTTAGCTGTCGGCAGATGAACTCCAGTGTGCCCTGTCCACTCTGATATGTTCATCACTTTCATGCCATCTTTTTTTTGTTTGTTTTTTTATCATCTGAAGACCAATTCTGTTTATCAGATGACTTTCTAGTCTTACAACTGCTGAACCTGCAAGTGTCCACTCACACTGGAAGGAGGACGTTGATGTGGCAAAAGTTTTACAAACAAAAGTCTAAGGTCATCACCTGTTACCACATATTACCACTAAGCCACTTTGGATTCCACTTTATACTTTGTACCAGTTGTATACGCTGTTAGTCTGTTTGTTTTTGTTTTTTTAATTTGACACTTTACTTTACAGTTGTATATACCTTTTGTATACAACTCTTTTTATAGTTATATACTTTATATTTTTATCCATTTGTATGCTTATGCTGCTGCGACGCCCAAATTTCCCCTATGGGAGATCAATAAAGAATTATCTTATCTTATCTTATATTTAGCTTGTCTGTCAATGACAGAAGGACAGATCAGTAATCAGCTTTATGGTGAGTTATCTGTGTTTCAAATGAATATAACCTGAGTATTCTGGGTTTAAGTTTGTAATTCTAACACACCACTTAACTCTCTGGTAACTTTTAATATGACATCTGGTTATTTATAATATTTTATACACTAAAGGGGTAATCAAAATATTAATTATAAAAACTAAGTTCAGCTGCAACCCTTGTTTGACTTGAACTGAACAAACTGGCCAGGTAAAGAAACCAGCTGTTGACCTGTCATATGTGGGATCCTTATTATTTCACTGGTTTTGTTTCTGTAAATTAACCTCAAAATGATGCTTCATTATCCATTTTAATTCTGGTGAAGCCAAAAGTTAAAATTTTGTGTGAGAACAAGTTTTGTGGAATTAAAAGTAGTTTTAGAAACAACAACTTTCCACATACGTGTACAAACCATATAAAATAAGATGATTACTCCTCTAATCACACATAACCATAAACTGTTTACAGTCCAGGAAATTAAAAGCAAACCAAGAACACCTGTACTAAACCCTAAATATGTCAACAAAAACCACAAACCAGACTCCAACCCTGCTCACACGAGCACTGTCAAAACTGGTACACCAAACCCAGACAGCAGAAAACCAGTGATGGACTATTGTTATTCGCATATGGAGCGAGATATGTGTCACATTCAAAACAAAGGTAAATAAAGCTAATGCTACTTCTGAACACAAGATCACAAATAAAAACGTAGTAACGTTAGCAAACGAGGTAAAATTATTTCAAAGCTAATTCAATCAAAATCAATTTGTCCAAATACGAAGTTAACATTTAATTAATGTCAATATCTTGGTTGGTAAACAGTTCAACGTCGACAGCTCTAGTTCAATACCAGCTCGCTAGCTTGCTAGCTATTAGCCTCTTGCTAACGACAACAGCGTCGCTAGCAAAACGCATTTTGAACTAACACGCTAAACTAGCAGTTAACCTTGAAATAAAGCCCATAATGTCACATCAAGAGCAGTAACCAAAGCTACAAACGAAGGCCAAAGTTGTTACACCAGCTCTGAAACAACAACACAGCCTCCTCTCCGACGTTACCTTTTCTTTTCTGGTACAATTCCTGTGTCCATGTCAGGACGAAGGGACCTGAGTTGAGTCTCTCTCCGGGTATCAAGCTGTGTCTGGGCCCGTCGAGAAATGAACCAAAATCCCACGATTTCTCACTCAGATAAATCCGTAAATCCTCAAGCGGCTTGCATACGAGTTCTCACTGTGTTTGTATCGTGAAAGAAACCGAGTTTTCATCCGCTAAAAAACGGCCCATCCGTCTGCTCCTCTCCACAGACGGTGCCACGCTGCAGAGGTTTCACTTCTCGAGACAATGTTGAACCGTGGAGGTTCACTGACCCCCCCCTCCGGCCCCCGCGGGGACGCGCAGTCACATGCTTTCCCCATCGAGGACGCGCACGGGAAACCTGATAGATCCAGCGACCAAAACACAAGATTAACTGTAATTTTTGATTAAAGTTAGTGTTTGGGACGTTTTGGACCAAAACAGACATTACATGATTATCGGATTAGAGTCTTAGATCAGTTTTGAATTTACAGTAAGACTCCTATCACGATCCTTCAGTATTATATAATCTGTATATGGTGACTGTTTAATGTCTAGATTTGAAGGATACAAGGGTGTTTTGCTGTGAAAGACGTTGTCCCAGGTAATGGTGATAGAAACACACAGACCTGGATTCAACTGTCTCACTGTCTCAAGTAAAAGTACAAATATTTTTAAAGTACCAAAAGTAAATACTCATAATGAAGAAGGAATCATTTCAGATGTAGATTATACTACTATTATCATTATCATTATTGATGTATTCATCACTTTAATGTTGGAGCTAGTAAAGATGGGGCTCCCTTTAATTACTTTATATGCTGCTGGGTATCTTCATTTATAATACTACATTCTAATGTTGATTTTGTATTAATGATCTCAATCTGCAAAGTAGTAGAGTGAAAAGTACAGCACTGGCCTCCAAAACATTGGAGCACTGGTCCCAGGGTGCACAGGGACCCTTTTACCTTGCATGCAAATTAATTCTCAGCAAATGATAACATCAAAACTGACTTTACCCAGAAGTCCTAACATGACAGACTTGTATCAGATTTATGTCTGTCAGTGCCTTTCCCCTGGTGCCCCATCTATCAAAGAGACACTGTCCCGTCCTTCTCTGTCTCCAGTTCCCTCTCCACCCAGACGTTTTATTGCCCTGTCCCTAAATATTTGCAGACAGTTTTCAAGAATTAAAAAAAACTGTATTGTTGGGCAGTTGTTTGTGTGTGAACAACTACATATCATAGAAAGGAGAAAATGATGGTCTGAGTTTGTATGTCTTCACCTCAGTCCACCAGACTGTCCAGATTGTATTTGATGAAAGCATCAAACTGTGTAATTTCTATAAATTCTAAACACAGTGTGTTAAAATGTAATTGCTATTTGAAAGTAGGCAAGCCACATAGTTATAGATGTATTTTCTTCAGTGCCTTACACAAAAAAGTACCATTACCAAGATCCAACTAGAATCCACTTCACCCTCCTCGATTTTAGTCATTTTCCTGAACTGGTTTGGTGATTTCTGTCCAGTCAGGCTCCTCCTATTTGGCAGTTTGTGTTTGGCAGTCACGTCTGTGATTCACTTCTTGCATTGGAAAAGAAAAATGGAAGGAAAATGATTTCCCAATCCCCCCATCCCCCCCGACAGCAAACCCCACTCTCCATTAAATGTGCACTTCTTCATCCTCTTACTTAGCACATGTTAGTTGTTAAATGGGGTTTTGAGAAGGAAGCAAAGCGTTGGTTCCCAGAACTGTTGGCTGGATGGCACAACATGTCAGTTTTGAGCTGCAGACTTTGACATGAGGACAAATAAATACATGACCAGGGTGGCCTTGTGTTGCTGTGCTGATACCTTGTGAGTGTAATTTTAGGCTTGTGAACCAGAGAGCTGTGAGAAAATCAGTGAAAAGAACATCATGGATCATCTGGATTCACCTGGTTTGTACATTATCATAGTAACTGCTCTTCACCGGAAATGACTAAGCTGGTTATGGCTGTATTCAATGAGGAAATCAACACGGCATGTTAGAGGTTATTGTAAAGGATTGTAGCAGACATTGCTTACTTATTTAGTCATCCTGATTAACTCTACGCTGGTCTTATGTTGGCCACACCTTTTTCTATGCTATTGGTCACTCCGGGAAGGTGACTGTATGGTGCCACCCTTAATATATTCCAAGCCCTGCCAGTCATCTCTGTAAGGGGAAACTGTGAAATTGTGAAAGAACATGAATACCTGCTTGTTCTCCTTTGTGGCACAACCTTGTGTCTCAGAAGTTCAATTAAAACTCACTGGAGGGGTTCTGCTGTGTGGTAACACCATTAACACAGCACTGAAAGGGAACTGTTGACAAATACGAGATGGATTGCATTATCATTGTGATAATGGCCATCCTCTGATTGGATTCTGCTTTCTGAGTCACTTAATCCTCGTAGCCAATTCATATACAGGGTACGAACCATGATCTAATATAACACCTACAGGCTGGGGTACTGATGCATGTAAACTAATAGAACTTAACAAGCGAGAAAAATTAAAGATTCTTACAGTGAATTACTTAGGTGATGTCGGTGTAGAGTATTTCTCATTGTCTGTTGCAACTTTGAGGGTATGAATCATACAGGAAAGACAGCATGGTCAAACTCTGATTCAATCAAGTGTTGCAGAGACACTGCTGGCAGCTATCAGCAAGTCTCAGTAATGAAAGTTGAGACAAGGCTCTTAAATCTTTCCTCTCATTCAGACATCACCCGAGGAAAGCTGCCAAACGGGGCCACATTAATGGATCAACAAAAACTCATTTAATCCGATGTCCTATTCTTTGTATGGCGGACCCCGGCCATGTTTGTTCGGGAAATCGTAAAGTAGATTACTTGGCTGCTCAAATTAAAATGATGTTTAAGGTGACTCAGAGACTGGAGATTGAAGAACAATAGAAGGAGATTAGCAGCAGTATTAATCTCCAGTGACTCAAATGTAGCTTTTGTATCTTGATTTTTGCATTAGCAGAGTGGTTCTTTGTTTCGTGCTGTGAAAGCAGAACACTGTTTTCACTTTCAGATTATACACAGGCATTTCTCTATCTGGAACCACCAATTTACAGTATTTTGCAGCACACTCCTCCACAGGACAGGGGGGCTGAGGAGATAAACAGATGTTAGCCTGAAGACTTCCTCCCTCAAACTAACAGGAAGAGTCCATCTCCTTTTTGTGCAGTCAGGCCTCTTCATGTCTGCATAGGTCCAGCATGGAGCCCATCAGATTTCTCTCTATTTGACTTTCTTTTTTCCTTTGTTGTTGGTTTAACAGTTTCAATTTCTGTTACCAACATCACAGAGCACTCATGCTGTATTCATGCTTGTCAAAGTGTCTCAAAAGCATAATTTCCTTTTTGCGTCTTCCTGTTTCTATCAAACGCGACAGTAACGATGCTGTGTGGTTTCCTGTTTATTCTCTACTGGGTTGCTGCCGAAGGCGCCCTCCACATGATTGGCCACTGTTACTGTACTGCAGGGTTCATGTTCAAGTTGTCTCTGTCTACCTCATCCTAGTTTCCATTTCATGCTCTCGCAGAGAGGCTGGCGTAAGTGCTCACCAGGGAAAATATTCAATAACTTTCTCAGATTTGCATGTTTGAAAATGGCCCCATTTGAGTTCTCATTACCCAGGCAGTCTGCCCACGGACCTGGGAGCCATCAAAGGGCCTGTGTTTGTTGAGAGAAAGAGAGTGTGTGTAAGAAGAGAGCAGCGGACTGAGTGATTACTGTTACTCCTTACAGACAGCATTTGATTCTGGCAATTGCGATTACAAAAACACCACACTAGCATTCTTCTTCTGTGTGGCGAAATCTCCAAACTTTTGTAGATTTCACAGTTGACATGAATCACCAAAGAGCTTTCAGCCTGGGGGAACTCTTGCATCATCCTCAACATGCCTGGTTGATTAAATTACACAGACAGTCATTAAGTCGGATGCCAAGTTTTTGTTAAAACGTTTGACTGACTAATAAAAAACACACCTCACCTATTATGTGAACTTAGACAAATCATCCTCTTCAATTGTAAATTTTGACCTAATTAAAGTTTTCATGTTAAGTTGAGCAGAGTACATTGATGTTTCTCAAGCCTCATTTAGGTTTTATCCTTGCATTTCGAAGTGGAGGGAATCAAATCTCATTTAGCCAGAGTGCGTGGTTTTGTGCACATTTGTGTTTTTCCAGAGGAGGCTCACATCACTGAGAAACTATTTTATCCACTCACTCACTCCATTCCAGGATTTTAACTGGCAGCTGGACTTTTCTGGAAATCTGTCAGGCTGGTTAAATCTGATCCTTGATTTCTTCCTTCCTCTGAAAAGCACTGGAGCAAAAATGAAACAAAAATCAAGTCCTTATACTTGAAGTGATTTTTCATTTGAAGCAACTGGAGGCAAATTTGTCTATCTACACGAGAGCAAATGCACAATACAAATCTGACATTGTACACTTTTCTCAAACAAGTGTACAACACATGAACATGTCAAATCTCCAAACAGGCACTTGCATGGACGTGCCCCAATCATGCTCTAACATAGTCAAAACTAAATGGCACTTCAAAAGTTGATCATACGCCACTTTTGGCCAGGAGTGTTTAAGAGTTCATGAGGTGCAGGGCCAGTTCTTGTCGAGCATGTGTTTGGCTGACTCCTCTGTACTTTGCACCCTCATGCCTCTGGGGAATGTGGCAGTCCCATACCGTACGCACCACCTGGAACTGTCTTAGACAAAAACATAGACACTGAGACAAGTGCAGGATGACTGGTGGGCCAATGAGGAGACGCTTAGCTCTCCAGCAGTTCAGGAGAAGTGAAAGAGAAGTTCCGAAACTCGTCCTGGTTGATGGAAGGGATCAGAGGGTCATCAATGGGCGTGAGGGTGGGCTCTTCCTGAGTAAAATCTGGGTCGAAGTTGTTGACATCCTCTGGTGTTTTCTGGAAATGCATGATAAAGAATTATTCATCAACAGCAACGTTTTTAAAAAAGCAGTCACAAAGTAAGACATTCCTGCTGAGCGTCTTCATTATCATTTATTATTATTATTATATTATACTATCATGCCATCAATGAGGTCATTCATGTGACTTACGATCCTGGGTTTGAAGGGGGGCTCCAGTTCTCTACGATTCAGCTTCTCCCAGTCGATGCCGGTGAAGAAGGCATGACTGATCACAGCGCTCTCTCCACCTTCTGAAGCCACGCAGCCCAGACGCCGGGCCGGGTTTTTGGTCATTAACTGTATAAACAAAAAAAATGGATGAATTCACAGACAATTAAGACTAAAAAAGGAATTTTAAAAATCTGAAAATTATGAAAAAAAATGAATGTGAGATTACACATTAGAGCAACTACAACAAAGTTGGATTAAACTGTTTGGAATCAGACCATGTTTTATCTGTACAAAGTATGGAAATGTGATTCATGTTAATCAACGAGACCGTTTTTTTGTTTTTTTTTGGGAGTATTGCCAAGCTCCAGCAAGAATGACATCCAGTCAATCCACGCCCCTCAACTCATAAAAAAAACACACACTCTAGATTATGTCTGGCGCCTCCCACAATGCTTGACTCGGTAAGAGTTCAACTCAGTTCAATAAAAGTGTAACTACAGTGTCTCAACTTCCTGGTGTGGTGTGCAATAAAACAATAGAACAGCGGATCACCTGTCGAACTCCAAGTGCTTCTCTGCCACTAAAGTAGTAGTTGGTGGTGGAGGCCAGAGGGAGAGGCAAACAAAACAAACTCTAAATTGAAAAGCTTTGTTTTAACTTGCCTCTGGAAGGAAACAGAAAAAAAACCCAAATGTATTTCGGACAGCTCGCTCCTGGCCGTAGAGTTTGTGCAGGCCTTAGGGTCGGCGGTGACATTCAGACGTGGTTACAACAAACTAACGAGCCTAAGTCTCCACCATGACAGTGTCCAGATTCGTCTTTAGAAAGATGAATATATCCTTCTATATCAGCTCAGAACACTATTAAGTACCAGAGGCCTGAACGACAACACATGCCTCAGCAAAACTAAGCTCACTGAGAAAGAGAGATTCAAGAGACAAAGAAGCACTAAAGTGGAGATAGAAAGACAGAGATATGCGGGTGACCTTAAAACACTCCTGGTTTTGTGTAGTTTAGTCATATAACTCTCAGGTCACACATGCCTCACATACTGTTGAGCAAAAACACCATGATAATCATCTTGTAGAGACTTGAATTTAGCTTGATGTCAGTATCGTTGTTGACATCAAGACAGGGGGCAGACACAGTCAGTTTAATGTTGATGAAGTGGTGTTGTTTTTTTAAATTTTCTATTCCTATCCTTATTTTTACTATTATTAACAAGTGTGTTTTATTTGCAATCTTATTTTCCAATGATTGTGCTTGCTGCCTCTATTTCTTTATTATAAAGTATTTCAAGCTGCATTTCCTGTATAAAACGTGCTATACAAATTGGGTTTATTATTTCCAGCTGCGGGCATGAGCATGATGTCAATTTGTATTGGGCTAAAACATATTAAAAAACCACATCACTATGCCAGTGTGGTCTTTGAAGCAAAAACTGCAAGTTAGACAAACCAGTGTTCAGGGATCAGTTCAGGAGCGTATAGACCACAAGACTTAAGAGAAACTATTCTGCAGAAGGTGATGCCATCTTTCCATGGCTACACGTCAGCGATGCCATCCTCAGACCTGCCATGTCAGCATTACTGCATTAAGGAAGCCATTCTGCACTACACCAGCAGAAAGATACAAAGCACTCAGAGAGGTATATTACTGCTGAAACTTTCAGATGATTATATAATCAGTCAACTGATCAGCAATTTTGACTGAATTGAGGTAATCTATAAAGAAAATATATATGAGAAAATATAAAATATGCATATAAGATGTTTATTGTTCCAGCTCCTGCAATGTGGGGAGTTAGTGTTTCATATTAATGTAAATTGAACATCTTTGGTTTTGGAGTGTTTGTTTGTCAAAGGAAGCAGCTTGAGGATATCACCTTAGACTCTGAGAAATTGTGATGGGCATTTTATACTGTTTTTTAATATATAATTGTTTTTTAGAGCATGTTGACAAAAAACATAAAAATAAAGTTTAGTTATTATCTATTATTTATTCTGAATAAACTCAATACTGGCGATACTTTCTATAGATATCCTTACAATCCCTGAACATCCTGCCAAATGAACACCATGAAATTGCTCATGGGAACAAGGAGAACCTTGCAAAGGATCAACCTTCAGTATAAATAGTGCAGCAGCTTTCAAATCCCCTCACGCCGACATGCATCTTTACGTAATGTGTCACAGTGGGAGCAGTGACACAAATCACGAGGGGGATTGGTCCAGTGCTTCCTCAAGCATGTTGGCATAACAGCAAGGATAAGAGGAGGTGATCAGGGTGCAAAGAGTGGAGGAATGAAGGGAGGAGTTGTCGTCGTATTTATAGCTTGTGTGCTGTGGCTGGGCAGTGGACCATGCCTTAATATAGTTATGTAAGAGACCCGGGCCAAACAGCTGGCTGGCAGAGCTCTGTGGGGCTGCCAGTCACTCTGTAGTCACAGAGTGTCAGTCAGCCTGAAGGACAACAAATAAAAAACCCTGATCAGGGAAATCCAGTGGATGGTACTCCAACCTTTTATAGTTTAATACAACACAGCAAAGGGCAGGATCATGCTACACTGCCCAGGAATGCAGGGAACTGATCTTTTAGTAAATGTTCACACAACGTATTGGTTTTTCTGTATAATGGTGGTCACAAATCCCATGAGAAATCAATTTCCTCTGTCATTAGCTCCACTTAAAAAAGCTTCAGGAACATTTCCAGCAATTGTATAATGTGAAAGTCTGACAGAGACAATCTGAGGAGGGCAAATGTCTGCCAAAAGACAAAGAGTACAGCAACACCTGGCTTTCATCCACTTCTTCCATATAATGTATCTGTGTTACAACAGATGAGTGTGAACACAAAATGAAAACACTCACAGCTTTGAGTATGTTCACCGCCTCTATGCTGAGCCAAGAGGCGTAAACAATCTCTTCATTGAGGATGGATTCAAAGAGGTCGTCTTCATTTTCGGCCTCGAAGGGGGCGTGTCCTGACAGCATCTCGTACAGCAGCACCCCGAGAGCCCACCAATCAACAGAGGGCCCATACAGCATCTCCTGGAGGATCTGTGGAAACAAGTCACAGCATTTCCATTAATGTTAACATCACAGCACAGAGATTGTCCCAACAGCCCATTTACAGCTAGTCTGAGTTGGATTAGTGTTCTGTCAGTGAGGTTACACTGAGGAGCAAGTGTTGGGGACAGCAAAGAAGCCTTTCATGAATCCAGACACACAGTCTTGGTCAGAGAAAAATATCTGTCAAACATGAGGACATACACCATCTTAATCCGTCTTTATAAAGACCAAGCATGCCTGTAAAGGGATGAGGGGGTCATGGCTTGTCAAGTCAACAGCACCATTCACAAGCTGACCTCACAGGTTTGCTGCCTTCCAGTTAGTCAGGAGGGAGTTTGGAGTGACGGGCAGTGACCACAGTGTTTGTATTTGGTGAGGTGGTGTGATGGAGAGAGGATGGGACTGGGAAATGCATCATATGAACTCAGAAGACCTTGGCTGCAGGAAGCTAAATGTGGTCGAATTTATTCTTTGCTGCAATCTGGTAATTTTAAGAACCTGAATATATAAAACAGCACTTCTGAAAATGTCCTGTATTACAGATACAGTGGATACAGGATCCAGATCATTATTCGTAGTTAAGAGTCTTAAAGTGTATGTTTGTTCGGCACAAGTGCAGAAACTGACCTCGGGAGCAATGTAATCTGGGGTCCCACAGAAAGTTCCTGTGGCTGCTCCTTCAACTATGCCTTCTTTGCACATGCCAAAGTCTGCTAGCTTACAGTGACCGTCTTTGTCAAGAAGAACATTGTCCAACTTTAAATCCCTGAAAGAAAAGACAAGAAACACAAAGTTATATATAAGTCTTGGGGCATTGTTATCGAGCAGGCATAAATAGAAAACAGTAAAAGGTTAGAAGCTAATCGGTCACCAGAATCCATGTGCAGCCAACAGCTGCTGAAATGACAGGTTTGTGCTCAGTCTCCAGTCACACCCCATTGGTGTTGTCTCTGCTTAAAAAAAGAGAAGGTCGTCTGAGGACAGTGGAGCTTCTGTGGCGTTCAGACAGATGACTCCCTGGCTATTAAATGGCAGCCAGTAAAAGTCTGACATACCAAGAAGGAAAAAGTGGTCCGATGTAAATATTTATTCTCTTCCAGGAGAGGCAAAACTTGAACGTGAAACAGATTCTTACAGGATAGTGAATCAGATGTGGTCATGTGTACTGGAGGTAAATATAGCCAGTGATATATTATTTTCATAATGAGTCATTATACAATTTGGCACACCTTTTTTGGCTATCAATGTAGGTGATTTTCCTATAAAGCAGTTATGTAAATTGTGATTGTGGGGTATATCAATAATATTGACTTCATTATTTTGTGTTTAGTATCAGGTAAATGTATCATCAAAGAACCAGAAGAAGAGCTGGATAAGAGCTACGCCAATTTATTTTATCAAAAACAACACCGTTTTTATGATAAGACTGAAAATAGCTTTATAGTATTTTGTCTTGTGAAACTGATGAATGAATATTACAAGTGAGGTTTTTTTTTATCCCAACAAAACCAAATTCTTTATCTCCACAGAAATCTATAACATCGTGTTTTAATATGAATATAACTGTAAATGTAATGTAATATCAGTGGGAGTATTTTGCCCAGTGCTGACTGTGCATGCAGGTGCCTCCATAACCAAAACTGCAAAGGATCCATTTTATTCTTCCTCAAACAATCCTCAATGATTTCCTCAAACAGGATGACAAATACAGGAACACAGTAATTCTGAATGTAAAGGGAGCAGACAGACTACTGCTCATGCAACACCGGTTTGGTTGGATTAATCTGGTTTCGTCTTCATTTACCGCAACCCCACTGTGCAACGGTGACTCAGACGCTCATGGTGACTGTCACTCACGGCCAAACAAACAGACCAAATGTGAGATGATGCTGACACATCATGACCTCTCAGCCATACAGTACGCAGCCTTAATGCAAGTGAAAAATGACATGGAGGCCAGTACATCTATTCATATTTAAAAAGTTGTACTTTCCAATACTATACATTTTAGTATAAATGAGTTAAGTGAGAACTTAATCTCTAACCTATTTTACTACTATGCTCTCATTACTGAGCAACACAGGGCCACACATTACTATGCAAATAAGCCACTGCAGCTAATGCTCCTGTCCTCCTTCAAATCTAACTTAGACTTTGAATCTCTATCTCTCTCTAAGGGAAGTGGGTTAGTCGGACAGTGTAGTATCAACGGTAACAGTTAACATCTGAAACACTGATGACATGAAGTTACTGGGCTTTACCACACTGCATAAACAACTAACTGGGTAAGAGAGACATAGTTGCACTAACATGAAAATTTCCAAAGAAGAGAAGAGGAAGTGCTGACAAACACTGTGACGCACAGACTGCGACACTTTTTTTTTTTTCCTGACAGTGGTTAGAGTGCAAGAGTGCATCTGGACAAACTGCCTTCTGAAATCTATTCAAATATACATAAACATTGATTGAATGTTGTATATCTTGCTATACAAAATTAATTTAAGCAGTCTTATTTAGGATTTAAGTTATTGCATTTTAAAATCTGCTCTTTTTAATATTGTGTTTGCTCCTGACACGGTTTGTTCTGTAACATAGTGGTGGGGACAAAAGACTATACACCACAAGACCTCTCTGACACAGTTCAAACAAAACTTTATAAGTTTCACAGAGGATGTGTTTATAGCAGAGCTGAATGGCATGACATTGGTCAGCTGTTCATGATACTGTGTTCACACCCTGCAGACTTGTATTTAATTGACTCTTCTCACTAAATTGTCAAGGTCAATCTGTCTGGGTTCAGCCTTCTGATGTTAACAGCCTTATCACAAAACTAAATATATATTTTATGCCATGATAAACCACAACCTTTTTAAAAAACCTCTTTAAACTTTGGGAAAAATGGATACACTGTGGCATCAACTGAGAAGTTTCAAAGCACGACTGTACCTCAAGCTATACAGAGATAGCTAATCAAGTCACAAGGAGACACGCATATTACACAAAACAATAAATTTTACTTTAAGGAGGCAGCACAAGCTCTGCTCTCCTAACACTGGCCTGAAGTGCAAGCTGCTATTTGGCCTGTTATTTTAGTTTTCACATGCAAACTGCGTGTGGCCTCTTAAGCTAACAGTCATGCTATGTGTGCAGGCTGACACAAAGCACACGGACCACTAAATATAACTCAGGATTCAGCTCACATGATGTCCTCTGCCTTATCATCATTTACTGGCAGGGAGCCCACTGCTCTGCCACCTAACTTCCTGCAAAGAGCCAACAGCATCCTAAAAAAGGCTTCAAAGATCATCCTCAAAAAATGTACAAGCAATAACGTGGTTATAATATAAGAATAAAAGTGTAGTTTATACATAAAAAGATATAAATAGAAATGTAGTGTGCACTCTATGGCAAGCTGCTGTCATATGGTACGGGCATGACCAGAACCTTGAGAAAAATATGGTGATAATGAGCTTTAAAATGAGCATTTGGATGCACAGCACATCTATTTGGATTCATCTCACTGCACTGCAGGGAGTGTTGGAAGATATTCATTTCTCATTAGAGGAAACACATCCATCTTAATAAAAAACAGTACACCAGCAATTTTGCATTTCAATGCCATTAAGTTAGATGATTCGCAAAAGACAGATTAGGCCAGATTTGATGCAACAGTGGCCAAGACACAGTATCCTGAAATTAAGTGCCTAGGAGGGGTCAAGATCTATGGTCAAGATCTATGGTCAAGATCCAAAAATGCTGGATACTAAAATTTCGATAATGCAACTTTAGAGTGTCCTTTAGTTTGACCTTCCTTGTCTGATAAATGCCTGTATCTTTTTCATGCCACAAATTTTCTGTTATAAATTTGTACTCTCCAAATCCCAGTCGATATATAACCCTCATTATATCATCAGGGGTTATGTTCCCAGACAAAGCAAGACATTATGCAGCTGTTTTACACATGCTGTGTTTTCCCCATGGCTAATAAATAATATAAATAGAAATTGAGATTAATGTGTAAAATGTGTTTTCCTTTAACAAGTAATTCATTATGGTATTCATCCATCACAGCTTATTTTTCTTGAAACAAGAAAAAGATTCCACAGTTTGGGTGATATCATTTTCCATGGAAGTTTCACTATTTTCATGAGTTTGCCAGTGATGAACACTGATCGTGTGAGACGAGACAGGATGGCCTCTGTGTGCACAAATATGTTCTAACTCCTTCTACTTCTATTATATATGTTCTTCTCAATTACATCAAATTCCACCATTATCTGTGTGACTTGATTCAGACCTGTAGAGGATGCCTTTGCTGTGCAGGAACATGAGAGCAGAGGTGATCTCAGCTGTGTAGAAGCGTGCTCTAGGCTCTTCAAACTTCCTGGACTTCTGGATGTGGAACATAAGATCGCCACCATTCACAAACTCCATCACAAAGAAGAGACGGTCCTGCAGATGGAAGTGAGGAGATGACATTTACACATGTGCGCACAGACTGCACCAGCCTCACAGAGGCTCAGCGTTATTAAACAGCCCAGGAACCCATGACCATGGACATTCTGAGATGGCTCCATGGGTGATACATGACAGCTCGTTGAACAGTCGGCGGGGCACAAAAAATCTGATCAAACCCATACATCTTTCTTTCTCATTACAGGCTATGGTCGATATGTGATCTTGAAAATGAGAGCCTGGAGGAAAAAAACTGCAGTAGAGCATGACGTGCAGATCTGCCCACAGAGCTTCCTGAAGTGATCGGGACATTCAGTTACAGCTGACTCAATTTGACTGCTCTGTGGTTTAGAGTGGTCTGGTATTTACCCTGAGATTACAGGTATAATGTTTAATAATAATGTGCGGCACCAGCAGAGCAGGCGGCTCTGTGTGTGGTCTGGCTGTAACACTGTGGGAATCTTCTTTCACTAAACACTTCTTTGGTTGTACATTTCTATTGAGTCTTATTGGGTTATACAGTCTGAATGCTATTTTTTCTATCTCAAAACCCTCCTTCCCTGGTTTGCTTAAAATTCACAAGGAGATTTTGTTTCTACTGGAACATTAAAGTAACCGCAGGCGTTATTTCCTGGGGTGGTCATTTAAAATTCACAGCCAATGAATGGCTGCCCGTGGAATTTCCAAAGTTTAGTTATCCTGATGATTTTGCAAGATCTTCTCCAAACTGCCTTAAACCTGATGAGCAAGATGTCTGGAGACGCAAGATTACATCAATTTGGTGTTTAAAGATGAGCAGCTGATGATAAAATTGCTTTGTTGAAGGACAATTCTTCTAAGAGACAATATTTGCTGACTCATCTCAAGGGCTACACCCCCCTCCCCCCAGTCATCACCTCTGCCACTCTTTCCAAACACCCACTCGCTTGTATTTACCAAAAATCACACCTGAGAGATAAAAATGGATGTAGCATTATTCTGTAAATAGTCAGCATTTGATAATTCTAATAATAGCAATGTTCTAACCAAAACTTCTGTAGAAATGATCTAAAATGTTCCTCGGTGCTTTCACAAGAAAAGGTCAAGTCATTTCTAGAAGCCATCTGCTCAGGAAAAGGACGACAAGACACCTGAAAAAGTTGAGACGCTGCTGTGGAACATTGGCTATTCTGTGGTTGTGTGTGGGTCTTAATGGATCAGGGGAGCAGTGTCATTGAGATAATTCTTCACTAAGTGCTGCTCTATTTTGATCCGAGGTGAAGTAGGTCAGTGGTGGCTCAAACAACAAAAGCAGATTAGGAGCGTTTCCTGTCTGTGCCAGGAAGAGCGTCTCTGCCAGCCTCCCTCCCTCCCTCCTCACACCCTCTCAGACGCAAGGCTGGGGAACTGCTGCCTCCCGCTGACTCATTTACACATTACAATTCTGTCTAATTCTATACACACAAGTTGTGTACACGACTGTATGTCTAAGTCATCTAATTGGACTGTTCTTGTGGTAGCATACAAAAATATTAATGCAATAACCATTTTGTACTTAGAGGAAATAATAACTTTAACTTTGGAGTGCCACTAATGATTAAAGTCAGAAAGACAAAGCAAAATGTTTTTAAAGATGTAATACTTATTTTTTCTCTATCTGCTGTGATTTTTTTGTTATCATTTTGTTTGCAGCAGTCAGTAGCTCATATTGTATCATGGATATAATTTGTAAAGAGTATGGAATTTGGACCCAGCTAATGATCCAGATTAATGGACCTGATAACAGTGGATAATAGGGAGCAATAAATTATTTGTCACTCAGGCAAACACCATGTCATTGACATTTATAATATGTATTTATTAATTGCATTTATAGGAATTTATTGCCAACAAACTATGTTAAATGAAGATTAACTAAGTACTGTAGTGCTTTGAAAAGTAACATGAGTGGTATTAGAAAAGTGATAGACTCAAAAGCAACTTTGAGTGCAAGCAACTACAATCACACTACCTGAAAGACAAAAAATGCAAATATGCAGCCTCATTTTTAGTAATGAAGGGTGGGAGGGAAATGTTCCAAAAACAGTAAAGGGGCGTTTTAGAGTTTCACACTTGCAATTGTTTGTGCCATAACTTTAACTAAAAAACATTTCTTCGAGAAAACGAAGGAGAAGTAAGGCGTTGCATCACTACGTCTGGCACAGATGGCCCTCATGATAAAAACCTGCTGAACTGTGACACAAGTGCATGTGGGCGTAAGTGTACTGACCGGTGTCTGGAAGCAGCAGTACAACTGCGTGAGGTATGGGTGACAACGGGCCAGTGACAACACCCTCTTTTCCGTCATGGTACACTCCACATCATCATCCTGCAGAATGATGTCCTTCTTCAACACCTTGACCGCGAAAACCTGATCTCTGCTATTTAGTTTTGCCAGCATCACCTGCAGATCCAACATGCACAGAGCCCGATAGATGAGAATTCATAGGTTTTTCCAAACTTTACATCTCTCTGATACAAATCCCATTAAAACTGGTAAGGTTGTTCTATTTAAGTAAATTTATTCTGGTTTTGTAAATGCTAACTCATATGCTCCATATGACAAAATATTCTGAAAATGGTTGTCTGTCAAATGCCTCTAGACCATATCAGATACACATTTCTCTAGTATACTACATATATTCCCACATTACACAGAGCAGTTCTCCTGATTCTCTCTAGTGTCTACTCATTCCCACCTTGCCAAAGCTGCCCTTGCCAAGGACTTGAAGGAACGAGAAGTCTGAGATGCCCAGCCGAGGGGTCTGCCGCTCACTTCCTGTACTCTCCCTCCTTTCAGAGGGTGCCCGCATCTGACCTTCACTTTTGACCTGTCAGTGAAAAAAACAAAACAAAACAAAACAAAAAACCCCACTTAGATCAGCCTGATCAACAGTAAGTAAAATCAACACTTACTCTGGGAAATTCATCCTTCTTACCATTGAGTTGCGTTTACTAATTCCTCCAGCTTGCAGACCCATCTCTGCAAGCTTATTGGCCAGTTCCACACTGTTGACCCCACAACTGGGAGCGACGTTGCCTTTGCAGCGGATGTGAACGTTCATTTTACAAACTGAAGAGAGAAACCACACAGACAGGGAGACTAATGAGAACATCTGAAAACCCCGATTTTGAGAGACAAATATTGACAGGGGTCTTACTTTTACAGTGCAGTCCCTGTCTAACTATTCCCCACAGCAGTGAGCCACAGTGGTCACAGAAGGTGGGCGACTTGTAATTGTGGATGTTGAACTTGTGAGGGACGTTGATGCTGAAGCCTTGGCTTATGGGCTGTGGAGAGAAGACATACTTTAAACTAACCACTATGTGTTGAAACAGTGCGTTCAGGCATGCGTGTACATACTCTAAACAACCTTAAAATGTGTGGTGACAAATGTTTAGTTCCTGGTTTTTGTAGAGTGGGACCTTGTTTCAGTTTATTGCTGCATTTGCGCCTCTCTGAATTTCCCTGGGGAAGAGAAACTTGTAATGCTCAGCAAAACGTAATTAAACAGGGCAAAAAAGAACTGTTCAAATGCTAAAACAAGCACATGTGTATTTATAGAAACGTGAAAATGCTGCAAGTGTGTGTGGAAAAGAATGGTATGGTATAGCAGAGTGTTCGAGCTCAGTGACCTGAACACAGAAACAGGAAGCTGTATAGTCTGCTGATCACTGCAGGTGTTAATCAGAGGTGTGGGCTTGTGCATGTATGTGTGGGTGTGTGCGTGTATGTGTGGGTGTGAACGTGTATGTGTGGGTGTGTACGTGTATGTGTGGGTGGGTGGGTGGGTGTGGGAGAGTTAAAAAAAAAACAAAAAAAAAAACAGTGACGACATGCTTGAACGCCTGAAAACCTTCTGACACACTGATTACTTTGCTATTGATGTTGAAATCTGTTGAAATAAAAAATCCTTCTGTCATAACTGATACTTTTGTTTAACGGTTTGTTTAGCGAATTAAAGTTTCTTACCGGCTCTTTCACTGTGTTCTTCATGCGTGGACACACAGTGACGACCTGCTGGTGGCATCGTTTGTGAACCACACAGGTACACACTGAGAAAACAAGCAATGTCAAACTCGTAACTCACGTCTTTATGTTTAAGAAGCTCAAAGGCAGACAGAGAAATTAAAGTCTGCTCACCTTGGCACTGGTAACCCTGTTTTCCAAAAACACCCCTATAAACAGAGACACAATCAGATTCAGTTTACAGTCCACACAGAACTGTGCGAGCAGCAGCGATTCGTCCTTGCTCGACTTTCTCACCAGATGAACTCTTTGCAGTGAAAGCAGAAGGTGGGTTGACGAAGATAAGTGGACATGAACTTGTGTCCGTTGACCTGGTGGATCCTCCGTCTCACGGCCCCTTGCCGCTTCCTTGTGAACTCCTTGTAGGTCTTCTCTTGCACAATGGCGTCGTCTGACAGAAAAAAATGAGAGCTGAAGTTTCAAACGACAGAAGTGCTGCTGTCAACAAGTATTGTGGGACTTCAAGCAGCTGTAATCAATATTTTGACATTAACAATGGACACTTCATGTGACAAACCCACAGAGAATTATCACCAGACTCTACAGATCGTAACAACATTCAGCTCATCAGTTTGGTTTTGTGCTCCACACCACCGGACTGTAGATAAAGTTAGTGTCTAGCTGATGTTCACAGTGGTGATAAAAAAAGGTAATAATATGCCGCTGTTGAATTCACAGCTTGCTGTAAATTGCAGATTTAAATATTGTGAATCATTTATCATCAATCAATTAACAGTCCTTTAGACATTACATTATGTAAATTCATGTGTGCATCTTTTTACCTTTGTGCACATTTGCATGGTGTAGCTTTGCGCATTTTAGTTCTAAGTAAGTGAGTGAGAGGTGGAAACCACACATGCATTATGAAAACCTGCGTGCTGAGCCCCCACCATCCCCCTGCAAACAACACATATTCATGTGGTAAGTGCGAAGGGACGGCTTTACATTCAACCGAAGAATAAGGTCAGATGCACAGCTCTATATATTTACCACTGTGTTTCATCACTTTTTCTTTTATCAACTTCAGTTTACGCACTCATACTGACAGACAGACGGACAGAGTACTTTATTACTCTGTCAGTATGAGTGTGTAAACTGAAGACACTAACCATTGAGGTTTTAAAAGTGAAATTCTTTGCCATTTGTGCTTGATATACGACTTTGGTTGCTCAACAGTCCAGGGTCTGTGTGGTCGTACTTTACGCAGTCTTTAACTACGAAGCCATGTTGTTGTAACACGTTCAGAATGTGGCTTGGCATTGTCTTGCTGGAATAAGCAGGGACAGGCCTGAAAAAGACATCTTCTGGATGGCAGCAAATGTTGCTACATGTAACTTGGAGTAACTCGCATATGCGCCTTCACAGATGTGCAAGTTACTACACTAATACAACCCCATACGATCACAGATGCTGGCTTTTGAACCTTGCACTGCTAACAATCTGGATGAGATGCTGAACCTCGCTCCATCCTTGCTTGTGAACGACTGAGTCTTTCCAGGATGAACCTTTTTTATATCCAATCATGATACTATCACCTGTTCCCAATGAACCCGTTTACCTGTGACACAAACAGGTGTTTTTGGATCAGTCCACAACTTTCACTGTCTTTTGTTGCTCCTGTCTCAACTTGTTTGAAACATGTTGCTGCTATCAAATTCAGAATAAGCAGATATTTACAAAACCACTAAAGCTGATGAGGTCAAACATTCAATATATTGCCTTTGTACTGTTTTTAATAGAATTAACAAATGATCACAATCTGTTTAATTCATGTTTTACAGTGTGCCAAATTTTCTGGAATCAGGGTTGTATAACTTATCAAATTGAATTGTATGGTTGTACTCCACTACATTTCAGAGGGAAATGTTATATTTTTTACTTCGTTACTATTATCTGACAGTTTTAGTTACTGATTTTCTTTGCAAATTAAGATTTTTCACACAAAACATATAAAGACCTAATAAGATTTGATGTTTTGTTATAAATTACTCCACAGTTTATATAGTAGCAGTCCTATGCCAAAATACCTCAACCAACCACAACAGTAAAATGCTTTTACATTCATTTTTGTGAATAATAATAATCTAACTACATATCAGTATAACAGTCATGGGGGCCATTTGTCTACATTGTGTACTTTTCAAGATTATACTAGTAATATTTTGACTGCAGGACTTTTACAGTTCCAGTATTAGTAATTTTATTTAAATAAAGGATCTAAATACTTCCTGTACCACTGCAGCTTTGCTAAAAAATAAAAAAATTCTGGTGGCTATTTCTGAACGGTGTGCCAGGGGATTTTGGTAAAATTAAGATAAGAACACAAAGAACACCTTTGTTTAAGATATAAATTAATCACATTATAATAAATAAATACAATTATATATATATATATATATATATATATATATATATATATATATATATATATATACACATATATATATATATACATATATACATATATATATATACATATATATATATATATATATATATA